>PVIU01026951.1:0-21206 GCA_004026605.1 Ondatra zibethicus | reverse complement strand
TCAGTCCCATTTACTAATCATTGCTCTCAGTGTCTTTGCTACTGGTATTATATTTAGGAAGTAGTCTCCTTATGACCATGTTTTGAAGACTACTTCCAAGTTTCTCTTCTGTGAGATTCAGTGAGGCTGGGTTTATTTTGAGGTCTTTGATCTATTTGGACTTGAGTTTTGTACATGGGGATAGATATGGATCTATTTGCATTTTTCTACATGTTGACATCCAGTTATACCATCACCATTTGTTAAAGATGTTTTCTTTTTTCCTGTGTATAATTTTAGCCTCTTTGTCAAAAATTAGGTGTTAATAGACATGTGGGTTAATATCAGGGTCTTCGATTCAATTCCATTGGTCCACCTGTCTGTTCTTATGCCAATACCAAGCTGTTTTCATTATTATAGCTGTATAGTAAAGCTCGAAGTCTGGGATGGTGATACCTCTAGAAATCCCTTTCTTGTACAGGATTGTTGTGGCTATCCTGTTTTTGTTTGTTTGTTTGTTTCTCCATATGAAGTTGAGTATTGTTCTTTCAAGATCTGTGAAGAATTGTCTTGGGATTTTGATGAAGATAACATTGAATCTGTAGATTGATTTTGGTAGAATTGCCATTTTTATTATTTTTACTCTACCTATCCGAGAGCATGGGATATCTTTCCACTTTCTGATATCTTCTTCAAATTCTTTTTTCAAAGACTTAAGTTTTTATTCATAGAAATCTTTAACTTCTTTGGTTAGTGTTACCCCAAGATATTTTATGTTATTTGAGGCTATTGTAAAGGGTGAGGTTTCTCTGATTTCTTTCTCAGTCCTTTATTTGTTTATAGGAAGGCTACTGGATTTTTTATTTAATCTTATATCCAGCCACAATACTGAAGTTGTTTCTGAGCTGTAGGAGTTCCCCTGTAAAATTTTTGGGGTCACTTATATATACTGTCTTATCATCTGCAAATAGCTAAAGTTTGGCTTCTTCCTTTCCAATTTGTATTCACTTGATTTCCTTTTGTTGTCTTATTGCTCTAGCTAGATCTTTGAGTACTATATTGAATATATATGGAAAGAGTGCACAACCTTGTCTTATTCCTGATTTTAAGGGAATCACTCTGAGTTTCTCTCCATTTACTTCGATGTTGGCTATCAGTTTGTTGTATATTTCTTTTATTATGTTTTTGATATGTTCCCTTGTATCTCTTATCTCTCCAAGACCTTTATCATGAAGGGGTGTTGGATTTTGTCAAGTTTTTTTCAGCGTCTAGTAAGATGATCATATGTTTTTCTTTTTCAGTTTATTTATATGGTGGATTGCATTGACAGATTTTTGTATGTTGAACCTTGCATCCTTGCATCTCTGGGATGAAGCCAACTTGATCATGGTTGATGATTATTTTGATGTATTCTTTGATTTGATTTGGCAGTATTTTATTATTTTGCATCAATGTTCATGAAAGAGATTGGTCTGTAATTCTCTTTCTTTCTTAGGTGAGTCTCTGTGGTTTGCAGGATAACTGCAGCCGCATAAAAAGAGTTTGGCAACACTCCTTCCTTCTGTTTCTATTGTGTGGAATGATTTGAGGAATATAGAGATTAGTTCTTTTTTGATGTTCTAGTAGAATTCTGTGCTGAAACCATACAGGCCTGGGCTTTTTTTTTTGTTTTGTTTTGTTTTGTTTTGTTTGGGAGACTTTTGATGACTTCTTCTATTTCCTTACTGTTATAGGTCTATTTAAATTGTTAATCTGGTCTTGATTTAATTTTGCTATGTGGTATCTATTCCAAATATTGTATATTTCTTTAAGATTTTCCAGTTTTGTAAAGTACAGTTTTTCAAAGTATTACTTAATGATTCTTTGGGTTTCCTCACTGCCTGTTGTTATGTCCCCCTTTTCATTTCTGATTTTGTTCATTTGGATATTCTCTCTGTGTCTTTTGGTTAATTTGGATGAGGGTTTGTCTATCTTGTTGATTTTCTTGAAGAACTAGCTCTTTGTTTCATTCTTTGTATTACTTTCTTTGTTTTTATTTCATTTATTTTAGCCCTCAATTTGATTATTTCCTTTTGTCTACTACTTCTGGGTGAGTCTGTTTCTTTTTGTTTTAGAGTTTTTAAGTGTGCTTTTAAGTTGCTAGTGTGACATTTCTCCATTTACTTTATGTAGGCAGTTAGTGCCATGAACTTTCCTCTTAGCCCTGTTTTCACTGTATCCCATAGGTTTGGGTATGTTATGAATTTATTTTTGTTGAATTCTAGGAAGTCTTTAACTTCTATATTTCTTCCTTGACCCATTGGTAATTCAGGTGAGCATTGTTTAATTTCCATGAGTTTTTAGACTTTCTGCAATTACTGTTTTTGTTTAAGCCTTGGTGATCTGATAAGATACAGGTGGTAACTCCATTTCTTTTCTTTTTTTTTTTTGTATCTGTTGAGGCTTGCTTTGTGACTATGTGGTCAGTTTTTAGAGAAGGTTCCATGAGGTACTGAGAAGAAGGTATCTTCTTTTGTGTTTGGGTAAAATGTTCTGTAGATGTCAGTTAAGTGCATTGAGTCATGACATCTGTTATTTCCCTTATTTCTCTGTTAATTTTCTACCTAACAGACCTGTCCATTGGTGAGAGTGGAGTGTTGAAGTCTCCTACTATTAGTGTGTAGGGTTTGATATGAGATTTAAGCTTTAGTAACGTTTCTTTTATACATGTGGGTACTCTTGTATTTAGGGCATAGATGTTCAGAATTGAGACTTAATCTTGATGTTTTTTTTTCTGTGACGAGTATCAAGTGTCCCTCTCCATTTCTTTTAATTGATTTTAGTTTGAGATATGTTTTGTTAGATATTAGCATAGCTAAACCCACTTGGTTCTTAGGTCCATTTGCTTGTTTAATCTTTTCCCAACCCTTTACTCTGAGGTAATGTCTGTCTTTGAGGTTGAGGTGTGTTTCTTGCATGCAGCAGAAGGTTGGATCCTGATTTTATATCCATTCTTCTAACCTCTGTCTTTTTGTAGGTGAATTGAGTTCATTGATATTAAGGGATATTAATGACCAGCAATTCTTAATTACTGTTATTTGTTGGTGGTAGTGTTTGTGTGTTTCCTTTCTTTGGGCTTTTCTGGTGTGAGGTGTGAGGTTATCTGTTGCCTGTGTTTTTGTGGATGCACCTATCTTCCTTGGGTTCGAGTTTTCCTTCTAATACCTTCTGTAAAGCTGGATTTGTGGAAAGGTATTGTTTATATATGTTTTTGTTATGAAATATGTTGTTTTATCCACCTATAGTGATTGAAAGCTTTTCTGGGTATAGTAATCTGGGCTTGCATCCAAGGTCTCTTAGTGTCTGCAGCACATTTGTCCAGGATATTCTGGCTTTCAGAGTTTCCACTGAGAAGTCAGGTGTAATTCTGATAGATCTGTCTTTATAATATTACTTGGCCTTTTTCCTTCATGGCTCATAATATTCTTTCTTTATTCTTTATGCTTAGTGTTTTGGTTATTATATGGCGAGGAGCCCTTTTATTTCAGTCCAACTTATTTGGTGTTCTGTAAGATTCTTGTACCTTCATAGGCATATCCTTCATTAGTTTGAGAAATTTTTTATTCTATGATTTTTGTTGTATACATTTTTTGTGCCTTTGAGCTGGAGTTCTTCTTCTACTATCCCTATTATTCATAAGTTTGGACTTTTCATGGTGTCCAAGATTTCCTGGATGTTTTGTACTAAGGATTTGTTAGATTTGCCATTTTCTTTGACCAATGAATCTATTTCCTCTACTGTATCTTCAACTCCTGAGATTCTCTCTTCCATCTCTTGTAATCTGTTTGTTATGCTTGCATCGGTAGTTCCTGTTCATTTACCTAGATTTTCCACTTCCAGAATTCCCTCAGGTTTTGTTTTCTTTATTGTCTCTTTATCAATGTTCAAGTCTTGAGCTGTTTGAGCTGTTTGCTTCACCTGTTTGATTATTTTTTCTTTGCTTTCTTTCGGAGATTTATTTGATTTCTTTCCATTTTTGTTTGTCTTCTCCATTTTTTAAGGAAATTTTTCATTTCTTCTTTAAGGGTCTCTATCATCTATCTTTATAAAGTCATATTTAAGGACTTTTTTCTGCCTCAGAATCCCACAAAGTATTAAAAAAAAAGTAAACAGCCATGACAGTACCAGAAGAATGAATCCACTGAGTAGATAATAGTTAGAAAAGAGTAAAATATTACATAACTTTAAATAGTCCCAATTAGTATATAGTTTTCAGTTGGTATCCCAAATTAAATGGTCTATATTCTCCAGTTGAAAGACTGGTTAGCTAACACAACCAAAGTATGAATACGAGGGGTTGAAGAAATGGTACGGTGGTAAAGTGCAATGGCTGCTCTTCCAGAATTCCTGTGTTCAATTCCCAGCAACCACATGGTACCTCACAACCATCTGTAATGGGTTCTGATTCCCTCTTCTGGTGTGCGTGAAGACAGGTTATACATAAAATAATTATTTTTCAAAAACAGACAATGGTGGCAAATGCCTTTTAATTCCATCAGTCTGAAGACAATGGGAGATGGGTCTCTGAGTTCAAGGCCAGCCTGGTCTACAGAATGAGTTCCATGACAGGCTCCAAAGATACAGAAAAACCCTGTCTCTTAAGACAAAAAAAGAAAAAAAAAGAAAGTTAAAAAATATTAAAATATAAATCCAACTGTTTGCTACTTACAACAAGCACATTTTACTGAACAAACCAACTGGAAATTAGAAAATGGAAAATCATACTACAACCAAATGGAACCCAAGCAAAAAAGAGGTATATTTGTATCTAAGCAACATAGATATTAATCAAAACAGGAAAATGAGACAAGCTGGTCTCAATTTATTCAATTTTTTTATTTAAAGTATTATAAATATTTAGAGCAATTTTTGGAATTTTAGAATTCTCTTGTTTCTGATTTTTGCTATATTAACTATTATGTTAGCTTATTTGTTAGAACAATAAAGTAATTGTAATATGTGTATAATCATCATATATATAAATCATCAGAGCAGATTACAATAACTATATATCATACACATGATATTTTGTATTCTTCATTGAAAACATTTAAACTGTGTACTAAAAACTTAATTATAATTTTCTAATTGTTCACATGTGTAGTACAATTTCGACTTTATCATATATATCAATGCAATTGGGGAGATCAAAGATTGATCTACATTGTGTAAAATTGTTGGAAAATATGTAAGGTATCTGGGAAAACTACTAGAAAAGGATGTCTATAGCATGGAAAAGACATAGGTGCCTTGCCTGCCTTCAAATGCTATTTATGAGGCTGAGTAAAGTAGCTATTGGTTAAGATTACATGGTTCTTCAAGCTGGAGACATGGTTAAGAGCAATAGCTTCTCTTCCAGATGACCTGGGTTCTATTCCTAGCACACACATGGCAGTTCAAAATCATCTCTAACTCCAACTCTTGGGAATCTTCCAGTCTTTTCTGCCCTCTATAGGAACTGCATTTCAGTAGTACATCAATATATACATATAATCAAAAGATACAGATGCTTAAAATTAAAAGATTAATTTTAAGAACTTTAAATTTTACGTTTCCTGCAGAAATCTCAAGTTGAATTTACAGACTCTATGTCATCAGGTTTCTTGCAACCACCAGTAACTTCAGCTCCAGGATGTACAATTCCTCTGGCCTCTTTAGGAATAGATACACACAGACACATTAACATATTCATATTAACTTATTAGACACATTAACATATTAGCATAAATAACATATTAGATATATATTAACATATTGCCATAAACATAATCATCATCACCACCATTATCATCAAAATAAAATTATCTTAAAAGGCTATTTATCCCTCCCTGTGATGGCTTAAATATGAATAACCTTCTTTGGGTCATATATTTGAAGTCTACGTCAACAGGGAATAGTACTACTTAAAAGGAACAAGAAATGTGACCTTGGAAGTAATATGTCTGTGAGGGTACTCTTTGAGGATTTAGAAACCCAACCCAGGTCCCAGTGTCTTTTTCTTCCTGTCATCTGCAGATCTAGATATAAAATTCTCAGCTCCTTCACCAGCAAAATGTCTTCCTGTGTGCTGTCATGCTCCCTGCAAGGATGATAATGGACTAAACCTCTGCTATAACCAAGCCCCAATCAAATGCTTTCTTTTGTAAGTATTGCCATGGTCATGATGTCTCTTCACAGCAAAGGAATGCTAACTAAGACACTCCTGTTGTTTTTAACAAAATCTCAATCATTTGCTTTTACTACTAAAGACTTGAGAGCCAGATGCTGGGATAAAAGTTCATTCCTTCTACTTCCTTGGGTTTATCTTCCTGACTCTCTCTTACTCTGTATGGGTTTTTTTCTGTCAACTGGTTGCTTGCTCCATCTCTTAACCTATGGTTGACTTTATCTAATACTGTTTACAATATTCAAGCAGAAAGTTCTTGAATTAAAGGTGTATGCAAGGGCTGAGCCACACCAAAACTAGAAACAGGTTTTTCCAGTATATAACACAATCTCAGAGGTCACAGTATGATTGAATATCCTGCATCATATTCCCCTTTTTGTCTAAATAAAACGAAAAGGTTTAACTCTAACACAGTGATGTTGTTTACAATAATGAAAGTATTTCTGCCAAGGTTTTCATAATATACAGCTTGTCCGTATATGACAGTTTTAGAATAATGTATTTTTGAATTTATATGAACTCATCAATTTGAATGTCTGGAGCAGTTTGTAGTCAGCTTAGTGGCAATCTTGGCTAGGTAGAACACAGCAGTCAACATCGGAAGAGTCAGCACTTGGACAAGATGGTGGCATGGTTGCTTGTCTGGGCACCATGCCAAGGATTTCAGGCCAGTCAGCTGGACATAGGCAATACCACTTGACAAATTTACTCTTTTTCTTGGGACATCGTCTCTTGATAATCCATCCTTTTCCTTTAGATGTTTTAGATGTCCAGTGGCCTTTGGATTACTTAGTTGGATGTTTTTATTCTCCTGGAAAGATAAAAGAAAAACACTACCCCAAACCTAACTCTGGGGGTTTCTTTATATGGAAGGTTATATAATTCTTTAGAAAAAAAATATTTTTTGGCAACAGAAAAAGTATTATTTCTCAGTTTATAACGTAAGTAAACCTTAGTATGTGTGAATAAGCATACCTATATTCCCTTTCTCTTTATATATAAATTCAAGTTTTAAGTATAATTTTTTGGATCACAGAGGACATTCACTTTGAATTTCAGACTGTCTTTTGCAAGTGACTTTTAAATTTAAATCACTGTAATTCCTATGTGACTACCTCTCCCTCTCAAGTGTTGGGATTAAAGGTGTGTGCCTTCACTGCTTGATTATAACAGTTTTTCTCACACAGTTGTCTTGGTGTCAGGGGTAAACTTTCAAGTCTTTTGAATATGCAATCTATCATTCTTGTTAATTTATTCTTAATTTGTTCCCTTACAAATTTTAATATTCTACTCTTAGTAAATGTGGTACTAATTTGTCCATTATTTCTTTATTTTCAGATGTTCTGTCTAAGTTACATGTATGAACTACATATACTCTGTCTTTGCTTGATTTTTCTAGGTTATGGCATTTCTATTAATGCTTCCCATGGCCAGACATCTTTTCCATTTATCTGCCAGTTAGTGTTTTTCCATTTTGATAACCATATAGCTATACCATACACAGGCACCATAAATTGGAAAAGATAGAGATTTTCCTTTTGTTTTCCTAGTTGTTTGCCTTATAGGCAACAGTGCTGTGACAATTTTTTAGTTCCTTCCTCAGTTTTGGCCATTCTTTCTCCCAGTCTATAGGCTGCAGCTTTCCATTAGTTTTGATTCCATCAGTGGTTGATGACTCATCAGTAAATCTCACATTAGTCAAATGTTGTGATCATTCTATTAGTCCCCACAGTTCAACAGGTACCACTTTTGGGGAGGTATGAGTGGTTTAGGGATGAGGATTATAGGCAACTGTGCTATTTCCTCAGTGCAAGAAGATACAGACCCCTTTGCTACCACATTCTGTTCAGGAAGGAATTCAAATGGGTACCAGTTTCATTGTAATATCTTTCCTTCGATGACTAAACCTGTGAAGGACTCTGTCTTTGAATGGATCGCATGCATAGTAGTAAGGATGCCCTTATGACCATAAGTTTGTTGGCAATGGCTGAGTTATCTGTTCCTCATAAAATATACAGACTTGTTTCTCAAAGAAAGAATATTGATTTTCTGTATATGGGAAGTGTTTGCAATAAAAGCCTGATGTAGGAGGTCCTTCTGTATTTGTGTTGCTTTCATTGGTTATTAAAGAAACTGCCTTGGCCTTTTTATAGGGAAAAACTTAGGTAGGCATGGAAAAGAGAACCGAATGCTGGGAAAAAGGAGGCAGGCAGAGAGAGCCGCCATGGAGTCACCAGAGTCAGACATGCTGAATCTTTCCCAGTAAGCCACGACCTCGTAATAAACACAGATTAATAGAAATGGGTTAGATTAAGATGTGAGAGTTGGCCAAGAAGAGGCTAGATATAATGGGCCAGGCAGTAATTTAATTAATACAATTTCTGTTTGGTTATTTCGGGGGTTAAGCTACCTGGGTGGCTGGGAGCTGGGCGGCCAGGAACCAGTCAGCTGGGCTGAAAAGCAGGCCTGCTCTTCCTACAACAAAAGCCAACATGCAAAGCACGAGTTTAGGACCTCGGAGGGAGTAGGATTCAGCCAGAGACCTCTGCAGGACCAGGCCCAAGCCTGTGGGAGTGGGCCCAGGCCAGGGACATCTATAAAAACAGGTCTGAGCCTGTGAGCCCCACTGGAGCAGGATTGAGACAACAACCTCCACAAGAGCAGGAACAAGGGAGCAGCCACCCAGGAAGCAGGCCTGAGTCAGAGAGCTCTGTAGGACTGGGTGCAAATCAGGGATCTCCAAGAAACACAGAGTGACCAACGGGGTGACTGGAACTGTGACCCTGACTACACAATGAAGAGCAACCATCTGAGCCTTGGATCCACTGGCACCTGGAAGATTGATCACCAGAGACACAGACAGCCTCAACTACACCAAACAGAGGAAAAGATAAGTAGACAAGGTAAGAACACACACAACACCACAAATAGCAACATGACACCACCAAAAACTATGCTACAACACCAAAACTTGAACAACCAAATATAGATGAAGCAGAAGAAAATGACCTAAAAAGTAACGTTAGGAAAATGTCTGAGTCCCTTAATGAGGAAATGAAAATTTTCCTCAAAGAAATGGAGGAAAAGAAAACCAAATATTGGAAGAAATCAACAAATCCCATGAAGAAAACAAGAAAAAATTCTCAAGCATATGAAAGAAATTATTCAATACTTGAAAGCTAAGATAGAGACAAGAAATAAAACACAAACTGAGGGAATTATAGAAATGAAATTATGAGAAAATGATCAGGAACCAGAAATATAAGCATAAACAGCAGAATACAAGAGATGGAAGAGAGAATCTCAAGTGCTGAAGATACAATAGAGTAAATAGACTCATCAGTCAAAGAAAACATTAAATCTAACAAAAGCTTAACACAAAATATCCAGGAAATATGGGACACCATGAATGCACCAAATCTAAGAATTATAGGTATAGAAGAAGGAGAAGAAGTCTAACTCAAAAGCACAGAAAATATATTTAACAAAATCTTAGGAGAAAACTTTCCTAACCTAAGGAAACATATGCCTATGAAAATACAAGAAGCTATAGAACACCAAATAGACTGGATCAAAAATAAAAGTCCCCTCACCACATAATAATCAAAACACTAAACATACAGAATAAAGAAAGAATATTAAGACCTGCAAAGGAAAAAGGCCAAGTAACATATAAAGGTAGACCTATCAGAATTACACTTGACTTCTCAATGGAAACAATAAAAATTAGAAGGTCCTGGTCAAGGGTTATCCAGACATTAAGAGACCATGGATACCAGCCCAGACTGCTATAGCCAGGGAAACTTTCAATCAGCATAGAAGGATAAAACAAGGAATTCCATGACAAAACAAAATTTAAACATTACCTAGCCACAAACTCAACGCTACCCAAAGTACTAGAAGGAAAATTGCAACCCAAGGAAATGGGCTACATCAGAAAAACACAGACAAAATTCACATCAGCAAATCCCAAAGAAAGGAAAAACACACAAAATAACATCACCAACAATGAAAACTAAGATAACAGGAGAGAGCAGTCTATGGTCATTAATATCCCTTAATATAAATAGACTTAACTCACCTATAAAGAGACACAGGCTAACAGATTGGATATGAAAGCAGAATCCATTCTTCTGTTGCATATAAGAAACACACCTCAACCTCAAAGACAGACATTGCCTCAGAGTAAAGGGTTGAGAAAAAATTTTCCAGTCAAATGAACCTAAGAAACAAGCCAGTGGACTTCACACTAAAATTAATTAAAAGAGACAAAGAAGGACATTTCATATCAGTCACAGGAAAAATCCATCAAGAGGAAATCTCAATAATGAACATCTATACACCAAATATAAGGGCACCCTCATATGCAAAAGAAATACTTCTAAAGCTTAAATCACATATTAAACCCCACACACTAATAGTGGGAGATTTCAACACCCCACTCTCACCATTTGACAGATCTTTCAGACAGGAAATTAACAGAGAAATAAGGGAACTAACAGATATTATGACTCATATGGTCTTAACAGATATCTATAGAACATTCCACCCAAGCATAAAAGAATATACGTTCTTCTCAGCACCTCATGGAATCTTTTCAAAAATTGAGCACATACTAGGTAACAAAGCAAACCTCAACAAATACAAAAAAATTTGGAATAACCCATGTATTTTATCAGATCACCATGACTTAAAATTAGAATTCAACAGCAACACTAATTCCAGAAAGCCCACAAACACATGGAAATTAAACAATACTCACCTGAAGAATCAATGGGGCAAGGAAGAAATCAAAGACTTCCTAAAATTTAATGAAAATGACCACCTATCATACCCAAATTTATGGAACACAATGAAAGCAGTGTTAAGAGGTAAGTTCATAGCACTAATGCCTACATAAAGGAGCTAAAAAAAAAATCCCACACTAGCGAGTTAACAGAACATTTGAAAACTCTAGAACAAAATGAAGCAAACTCACCTAGGAGAACTAAAATGCAAGAAATAATCAAATTGAGAGCTGAAATCAACAAAATAGAAACAACGAAAGCAATACAAAGAATCAATGAGACAAAGAATTGATTCTTTGAGAAAATCAACAAAATAGACAAACCTTTATCCAAACTAATGAAAAGGTGCTATAGAGATTTGAATTGGTATAGGTCTTGGTTTTTTGTTACAAATTTAAGGTCAGTCTTGTTACATGTGTATTTCTTCTCTTGAGTAAGATATTGTGATTGTGCAGTTTATTTAAAAAATGTAATTTATAATTAAGAAATATAGGTTAATAGCTAATCATCTATAATAGTCAAGCTTGTAGTCATGTTAGTTAGATTTTCTACATATGTAGTGATATATTTCAGTTAGATAGGTATTGTTCAAATCTTTCAGAGACCTTCAGAATAGGCATTTAAATGTTTAAGAACTTGGGACTTTTCATGAGAGTGAGATACATCTGCTCCTGGCAGCACCAAGCTATTTCGAGAGTATGATGGGCATTGAAGAGATTCCTTATGGAGTTGGTTGACCATTTGGCAAGAAATTGCTCTTGCCTACACTGCTTGATAAGCTGGACATGCAGGACCTGCAGAGAAATGACTGCTAAACTTGCCTAAAGGTGAGATGATTCTCTGGGGTTTCTGCTTCATTAAAGAGTCTGCTAGACATTCTGCAAGACACAGAAAAATGTTACGGACAAACTGCCAGTATAGGTGGAACTGTCATTGTAATTTCCTGCTTGATGGAAAGTCTGTTGGATACTATGGGCCTTTATGCTGAAGATGGATGCCCCAACTGTACAGAAGAACTTTGGGTGACTGTCCAGGTAGCAAGATGACTCTGTCAATTCTAGAATTTTGGAAGTTGCTTGCAATGTACTTCCTGTTTACTTAAGTAATATTATATACTTCTGGAGTCTTTGATGGAGTTGAAGAATAGATATAGTTTTCCTTAGTTATGATAAAAGATAAAGTAGATATAAGTATTGTAAATGTAATTCTTGTTTGATAACTGTTTTGTTATATGTAATTTTACTATGTTAAAGTTAAAGCCAAAGCCTTCCTTTTTGTTTAAACAGAAAAAAGGAAATGATATGGGAGGTCCTACTATCTATGTGTTGCTCTTACTGGTTAATGAATAAAGAACTGCTTTGAGCCTATGTCAGGGAAGAAAAGAACTAGATAGGGAAAACTAAACTGAATGCTGGGAGAAAGAAGGAGGAGTCAGAGAGAAGCCATGGAGCCACCAGAGATAGACACTGGGAATTTTACCGGTAAGCCACAGCCACATGGTGATATACAGATTAATAGAAATGGGCTAAATTAATATGCAAGAGTTAGCTAATAAGAAGCTAGAACTAATGGGCCAAGCAGTGATTTAATTAATACAGTTTCTGTGTGTTTATTTCAGTTTAAACTAGCCAGGCAGCTGGGAACCAACAAACAACCCTCCTCCAACAAAAAGGCAGAGAGAGAATATCCAAATTAACAAAATCAGAAATGAAAAGGGAGACATAACAACACACACAGAGGAAATTCAGAGAATCATTGAATCATATATCGAAAACCTGTACTCCATAAATTTGGAACACTTAAAGGAAATGGACAACTCTACTGCAGAACTACAGTACTGAATTAGCCAGATACTGGTATAAAAACAGACAGAAGGACCAATGGAACCAAACTGAAGACCAAGATATTAATCCACACACCTGTGAATACCTGATTTTTGACAAAAAAATATTAAATGAAAAAAAACCCAAAGCATATTCAACAAATGGTGCTGGCATAACTGGACATTAACATATAGGAGAATGAAAATAGATCCATATCTATTACCATGTACAAAACTCAAGTCCAAATGGATCAAAGTCCTCAACATAAGCCAGCCACACAGAACCTCATAGAAGAGAAGGTAGGAAGTACACTTGAACCCATTGACACAGAAGACCACTTCCTAAATATAACCCCAGTAGCACAGACACTGAGAGAAACAATTAATAATGGGACCTCCTGAAACTGAGAAACTTCTGTAAAGCAAAGGACATGGTCAATAAGACAAAATGGCAGCCTACAGAATGGTAAAAGGTCTTCATCAACCGCACATCAGACAGAGTGCTGATCTCCAAAATATACAAACAACACAAGAAATTGGTCATCAAAAGAACAAATAATACAATAAAAAATGGAGTACAGACCTAAACAAAGAACTCTCAACAGAGGAATCTAAAATGGCTGAAAGACACTTAAGAAAATGTTCAACATCCTTAGCCATCAGAGAAATGTAAATCAAAACCACCCTGAGATTCCATCTTAAATCTTTAAGAATGGCCAAGATCAAAAACAATAATGACAACGACAATGTATGCTAGAGAGGATGTGGGTTAAAGGGAACACTCCTGCATTGCTGGTGGGAGTGCAAACTGGTACAGCCCCTTTGGATATCAGTATGGCGATTTCTCTGAAAATTAGCAAACAACCTTCCTCAAGACCTAGCAATACCACTTTTGGGTATATACCCAAAGGATCCTCAATTGTACCACAAAGACATGTGCTCAACTATGTTCATAGCAGCATTGTTTGACATAGCTAGAACCTGGAAACAACCTAAATTTCCCTCAACCAAAGAACTGATAAGGAAAATGTGGTACATTTACACAATGGAGTACTACACAACAGAAAAAAAAAATAATGACATCTTGAGATTTTCAGGCAAATGGATGGATCTAGAAAGCATCATATTGAGTTAGCTAACTCAGACCCAGAAAGACAAACATTATATGTACTCACCCATAAGTGGCTTTTAGACATAAACCACAGAAAACCAGCCTACAATTCACAATCCCAGAGACAACAATGAGGACCCTAAGAGGGATATACATGGATCTAATCTACATGTGAAGTAGAAAAAGAAAAGATCTCCTGAGTTAATTGCAGCATGGGGACCATGGGAGAGGGGAGAAGGGGAGGGGGGAGGAAGGAAAGGGGCAGAGAAAAATGTAGAGCTCAATAAAATGAATAAAAAAAGAAAAAAGAAGCCATGTTGGACTACTTTTTACTTTATGAAGAGTCCCCAGCTCCAATTCACTAAGAAATAATATATCTATAATTAGGCTACCATCTGGTTCATTATTGGTCAGGGTTACATGCACAGAGAAGAGCTTACTGGCAGTCAAAAAAAATCATCTCCTCTTTGCTCTTGTCCCCATCAGAAATCAGCTGCGTTTCTAGTAACCATGTAGAGGGATTTTATAATAATCTGTAAATATGGTATGTGATTTCTCTAGTGTGTATACATACCAATTAGTAACTGTATCTGAGTTTTGTCCATATTACTTATGAAAGAACTTTCCACTGATATATTTTAACAGATTAAGCATTATTATAAATAGGCACTGTGATGGCAAATTTTTCTTTATCCTGTTTTTGTAAAGGTAGTAAAAAAAAAAAAAGTCTTTTAACCAATAGCTATAATAGGACTAGCCCTTAGGTAACAAAGAAGGCAAGGGAATTCCAGGCTGTAAAGAGGCCATTGGCTGAGTCAATTTATTTGTTGCTCTTAAATCTGTTAAGATTTAAGTCTCCATTTTTTCAGGTTTCCTTTTAATAACAAATATAGGAGATTTCCAAGGACATGTCAAGTCTTCAATATGTTGAGCATTTAGCTGCTCCTATACCAGTTTTTCTAGTGCCTGTAAGTTTTCTGATGTCAAAGGCCATTGTTCCACCCACACAGGTTCATCAGTTAACCATTTTAAAGGTATGGTATTTGGTACCTTTGAGAGACCAACAGCTGTTGTGTCCTGCTTATGCACAATCTGAACAATCTGTGATTGATCTTAATAATCTTTTAACAATTTTTTTCAGAACCATTCTTTATTTTGTGGTTTGTTTATGATATTGGAGGAATGTTAATGTGTGTTTTTCATTACTGCAACAAGTGACATCCCCATGGATTCATGGCTATATTAGCCATATCTGGCTTTAATTTTTATATTTGCTTTTGTGGCCCTATACACCCTTTGTATCTTACACTTTGTTTTACCTGAAATAAAGTTCCAGTCCCTAGAAGTTGGATATTTATTGCCTGAAAAGATCAATCTGGATTCCTAGAATGTAGCGAAATTATTTTATCTGCTCCTATGTGTACTAAACCTTCTTAGCTAATCATTTATAGCAGTTTGACAAGATATTTGTTTTTCTAGTCACCTCAGAATTTTTTGTTTTATCTTCTGAAACTAGTATGTCCTTTATTACATCCAGAGCAGTGTTGTTTTTAACAACAGGCATTAAAATTGCTTGGTTTATTTAAAACAAAGTGTTGTTTTAACAGGCATTTTAATTTCTCTGTGAATGAGTTTCTCAGAAGCTGATAGGGAGTGATTGAATCACATTTGATATTGGGGCTTGTGGGAGAACCCTTATCGTGTTTCCCAATGCCAATGTGCCACCTTTCCTGTCCCTTCTTGATCTGCATTCATTAGTGATGAGGCCTTTGCCATAGCTTATGCATACTCCAGGAGGTTGGGTCCTACTGTTTGGATTATCTCTAGAACAAACATTGTTAGAAAGACCTTGCCTATAATCCATTTTCAAATGACCTTGCTTACACAATTAAAACATCGACATTTTGATTTTTTCCTAAAACCTTTTGAAATACTTCTCAGAATGAAATCCAATATCAGCTATATTTTTAATGTATTCACCTAATGAATGGTATTGATCTTGCCTTTAAAAGTCTAATTCCCCCTTTTTATTATAAATTAGTATTTTCAGAACTTAAAGATTAAATTAATATTTGTCTGACATCTATATCCAATACTATTCTATTTATAGCTAAAGTCCACTTTTGCAAAATATCAGTGAAGGATTCTTTTGGACTTTATATAATTTTAGTAAGTGATTTGGACCTCTTTCCTGATTCTTCGACTTTGTCCCAAGCATTTAAAGCTGCTAAATGACATAACTAAACAACATAGCACCAAGGTGTGATCATCAAATTCAAGCTACCTTTGTAAGTCAGCATATTGACCTTTACCTAGATACTGATCTTAGGAAATATTAACACCTCCAGCCCTATCTCATTGTTCTATGGCCCTATTTTGCCATTGTAACTGAGGACCAGCTTTCAATATTGCTGCTGCCAAATCTTTCCAATCTTTGGGGATAATTTCATCCTGGATAGCCCATGAACATAATACGTGCTTCACATAGGATGAATGCATACCATCTGAAACTACTACTTACTTAAATATCCTCAAATCTAATATTTCTATAAGATTCTATTTAACTTCTTCATAACCTTGGGAAGGTAGTTCTTTTGTAATAATTGGATAAACTAAGGTTGGTTTTCTAACATTGGGCCATCCCATTTCAGTTTTATCATGTATGTGTTGCTGTGGTAGGTTCTTGTCTAAATTCCTCTGTGTCTGAATATTTTTCTTATTTTCATTTATAAGTCTTTCTAAGGCTTTTATCTTATAATCCACTTTTCATATCTAGCACAATTATCAAACTAGTTTCCATATTTGGCACAATGAAACACTATGGTTATTAAGGAAAAATAAAATATTAATTAGTAGGTTGATAGTAATTATAAACAGTATTATGTCAATCTCACTTATGTCATTTATCTTTTCATTTTCTACTTTTATTTTCAAGCAAATAAGTAACACCTAACACCTCGAATTATGTTATTTCCCATCCTTAAGGTAGGAACGATTTTTTCCTTTTAATATTATTTAATTATCTCCTTAACTAATTCCCAGGTGTCTTATCAAATTTAATATCATCCCAGTTTTTATGAAGCTGGTGTGATTTCTCTGTGTTGTCATGCCATGCGTTGGAACACCAAATATTGCTTTTATCATAATTGCAATCATTTGATTTTACTAAGAAAGACTCGGGAATCAGATGTTGGGGTGAAAACCTAGTTCAGAGAGGCAGAGAAAGCACCTGGCTGACCTTCTTCCTCTGCTGACATGCCAGAAAGAACCCTCTTCTATGCTGTCTCAAAGAAAACTCCCCAAACTTAAAGTCCCTTCTATTCCTGTGTGTCTCTCAATCCATCTGACTCCCTCTTACTCTCTATAGTTTTTTCCTCTCAACTGGTTGCCTGCTCCAACTCTTAACCTGACTTTATTTAATACTGTTTAAAATATTCAAGCAGAAAGTTCTTGGATTAAACGTGTGCTAGGGCTGAGACACACCAAACTAGAAATAGTTTTTCCCCAGTAAATAGCACAATCTTGCAGCTCACAGTATGATCAAATATCCTGCAACATACTCCCCTGGTATTATTCACTCAGGAACACTCAGAGTACCACAAAGGGTAGGCTAAGTGGGTTTCCTTAAGTGATATGTTACTCCTGGAATTATTCAGTGTGGAAAAAGAAAGCCACCATACCTGATAGCTCATTTTCAGATATGCTTTAGACTCATAAAAACAAACATATCTTGTATTTGACATAGTTTCAGCTCTGTTTCTTAGATGAAAAATGAGGATGAGTTCCATGAGGCAACTGTTCTTTGAGATGAATCATGCCTATTGTTTGGTACAGCTTGGCATGTAAAATAATACAATCTGAAATACTGGTTTCCACCTGCTTTGTGGCGACACAGGCCAAGTTTACATTCTCTTAGTTTCCAAATTATGCTTTACATATATAATGATAACTCTTCTTCGTTATTCTGATAATACCAGTAAACATATGATTAATATCATATTGATAATTATAAATATACCCATATATTCTGACTACTTTATCATCATTTTTCATAGCCGTAAAACATAAAAAGGTCCACATTCTAGGCAACATTTCCACAGAATTCCTGTGCCAAACATTATACAAATAATAAAACCATAAATAAATAATGGATTCTTCAATCATCCTCTCTTTGACACACTGGCAAAGTTTAAGGTTGCAGACACAGTTCCTTCAGGTTAATTAATATATAATTGACAAATAAAAATTATATGTACTTAGACTGCATAGATTCCTCAGTGGTTAAGAATATACACTGTTTTTCCTGAAGACCCGAGTTCAGTTTCCAGTTGGGTATCTCACACCCATGCCAGGGGATTCATTGTCCCTGGTTTTCAAGAATACCTGCAAGAATACCTGCACATGCACATGTATGAACACAAGCACACTCACACACACCCAACTGAAAACAATAAAAATTAAAATCTTTAAAAGTTATATACACTGATGCAGTATAAAATGATTTAAAACTCTACACATATGTACTGTGGAATGATTCCCATAATCAAACTAATAAACCATTCACCACGCAAATATCCTCCCCTCCATGTGCATGTGTGTGTATGCCACATTATTAACCATAGCTACATGCTTTAAGTTTTCCAGATTTTAGTCATGTCAACAACTGTAAATCTGTACTCTTTGATCACCTTCTCCCCATTCTCTAACCCCTCAGCCCTTGCCAATGACCACTTTTCTTTAACTGTGAAAAAACACCATGACCATAGCAACTCTTATGAAAGAAAGCATTTAATTTGGTGCTTGCGTATAGTTTCAGAGGGCTAATTCATTATATTTATAGCAGGGCACATGATCGTAAGCATGGCTCTGGAGCAGTAGCTGAGAGCTACATCCTGACCCACAGGCCAAGACAGAAAGATACTGGGTCTTGCATGGGATTTGAAACGTCAAAGCCTACCACCAATAATACACTTCCTCCAACAAGACCACACCTTCTAATCTTTTTAATCCTTTCAAATAGTTCCACTCCCTGGTGACTAAGCATTTTAATATATGAGCCTAAGGGGACCATTTCTATTCAAACCACCATATCTAATTTATCTCATTTATACACGCAAAAAATCACCCATGAGAGGTATTGTTACTCCAGTTACAGATAAGTCAGATAAGGATGTAGGCACTCAACCCAGCTCAGAGAACAGTGTAATTGCAGCTGATGGAGTGTTCATGAGCAGTCCTTAAATTACTACATCCTGCCAGGGATCCAGTCCCTGTGCTTCTTTCTCCAAGACTCTTATCAAGACACCATATGCTAACTGCAGAGTAATGATAGCTGATAGGTACTAGACACATAATCAATTATAAATTAGAAATCCTTATTGGGCTTTTAGACCTGTGTGTGTATATATATATAACATCCCACTTAACCTGGCACAGCATGGCTAAAACCTTGTGCACAAATGGCAATGCCCTTACTATATTCTTTTCTGATACTTCATGGATTTATATAGTTGTGCGGATGGATGGATTTTATATGTGTCAGAGAAAGTACAAAGATAATAAAATATGCACTTAGAAGAAGAAAAACTATAGCTCTATAAAACTCAGTGTAGTAGTCATTTAAAATAATATGTGCACACAAGGCTTCAGATGTCTTATGCTAAGCAGAGTCTCAAGTGGAAGAGATCTTCCATTCTGATCTGAGTAAAACCCATCCAGTGTGTATTTGTGTTCATCAGAAAGCTCTAACACGGATATGGAAAATTATAGTCAGCCTATTGCTCCTTGGAATCTTATATGCTTACCAAATAAACAGCTTTTATTGCATGATCTTATTTCATTCTAATAAGGTGTTAAATTTTTTCTGCTTTTAATTATCTAATTTTATTAAGCAAGTGCCTATTCATTTTCTTGATAAAAGAATTCTACTTTTCCACTGTAAAAGTCATCCACATTCTTCCATGGCTACTGATAGTCTAACATCTGGTATTTCTAAAGAAAACAGCAGAAAAGCCCTGAATCACAGTCTGAGGAACTCACTTAAATAACCAGAGAGAACTTCACAGAAGGAGAAAAAATCCTCTTCCTTCTTGATTTGCGATTGTTCTTCAGTGCTCACAAGGCCCCCATTATTGCACTAGTTGGAGCAGATCCTTCCTGATATGAAAGGCCCAGCTGTTCTTGTCTCCATGCCTGTGGGTAAGACTTTTAAGAGAACTGAAACTGAGCCCCCAAAAGGCTTACTCTTTCATATGCTCCACTGTGTGGATGGACAGCAAACTGGGGCAGTTAAGACTTGACCCACTTACCACTGTCAGATGGTTCCGATCAAGGTCTGAGAGCCTCTTTAAACCTTACCATTAGGGGATTAAAGGAAATAACAGATTTTTTCTTCAGAGCTTTGCACTTTCTTTTTCAAAGCTGAAGATTTTTTTTAGATTATTCTCTGTACTGATTCTAATAAAATACATATTCTCACACAATAAAATATAACCAGAATTGATGCAGAAAGAAGTTTATGACAATCTTTGGAATTCCTAGATGGTTGCCTAACATTTACATTTGAAGTTGGTAGAATAAGAAGACCTATTCTTTGTTCATGAAGCGCATAATCTTATGTGCTAAAACAGAGATCCCACAGTTGCATCTCACCACGCCACACCGTGACCACAAAGCCAGCACTAAATGTGCCCTCATGAAGCATTGCTATCCAAGTGCTTTGCCCTCTTTAGCCCAGATTATTTACCTGGTCCTCAGAGGCCTACTCTGACCGGCCACTCTGCCTTCTTTTTTGTTCTACTTGGGAGTTCATTTGCTATTGTTTCCTTTTCTCCATACCGCCTCTGTGAGCCCTTGGCTTCCCCATCAATGGTATTCCAGCTGTTGGCTCTTGTTTTCTCTAGGAAAGTGATACTGATAATATTCCCTGGAAATTTAGACCACTACACAGGCAATAGCCTTTGCATTCAGGATCCTCCCCTGTCTGGATTCTGGTTCTCTTAAAGTGAAGGGTCATATTATAGTGACCAAACCATGTCATTTATATATGGGTGTTTCTGTGGGCTTTAAAACTGGGTGTACTTTCTGCACTCACAATAAGGGACTAGACTTCACACAACACTCTTTTTAGCAAAATGACTCCCATCCTTGATCATTAAAAGAATTCACTAAAAGAAGAGACATATACTGAGTAAAATTTAGTTGCTAATATAACCACATAGATAATTGACTTTTGCTTCTCAAATCATAATACTCAATAAACTCTTATTTCATGCTCCCTTTCCTATTTATATTCCCTTTCAA
>PVIU01026950.1:0-21202 GCA_004026605.1 Ondatra zibethicus | reverse complement strand
TATACACACACACACACACACACACACACACACACACACACACACACACACACACACACACACACACACTAATAATAACAATAAGACTTTGACTCACAGCATGGATGGTTAAAGTTCCCTACTAGTAACCCACCCAGCATGTTACTAAGGGTCATCAATATTTCATCTGAAATTCTAACTACAGGTCTGGGATTTGGGATTCTCCAGAGTATAGTTGCAAAGCTTTTTGTTCACACACATGTGTACAATGTATAATAATTACGTAGGTATTGTGGGATAACATTAATACTACCTTGCCTCTGTGATGGCGTTTAGTGGTTACTCTTGCTTATCAATTATGAATCGTCATTCAATCATGAAATTCCCCCATTGCTTACGTTTCTGTTAAATTTCAAAGTATATTCATAAGTTGTTCACCCACCCATGACCAAACCATGGGTAATTTCTAAAGGAAACATTCATAAAACTCCTGTAATTAGTTTTTACTTTGACGGTTCATTGGTAATTGGCTGTCAAATTATGTCTTGTGAAATTATTCAGCTAGTGTTATAGTCAAAGATTACTGTTATGAATATAATACCAGCTTTATAGCTTGTATATGAGGATTTCTCTCCACAAGTTGATATATTACATGTACATATTAGCCTTCAGCTGGAGGTGTTATTCAGAAGTGACTGTTGAGTTTTTGATTGTGGAACTGTGGATTTGTTGATAAAATAATTTACATTGAACACAGAAAGGAGCCTGAGGACAATTTCCCTAGAGTTGGAGAAAAGGACAGGACAGGTACGGAAGGGGCCTGTTGAAAGGAGGAGACGGAAGAGGAGAAAGTTATGTTCTAAACTAGAGTAAGAATAAAATGACCCACATTGGCACAGACGGAGGAGGAAAGAAACAGAAGCCCTGGGTTTCAGATCAGGGTAGAACTAATACAGTCACTTCCAGCAGGCTCCTACTGTTCCTAGCCCGTTTAAAGCCCTTGCTATCAGGTCTTCTTTAGCCTTGCCATTTGATGAAATCAGCTTGTGTACCTTTGCACTTTTTTTTTTAATAGCAATAGAAGGCCAGTGCTAGGCAATGAGTGGCAACCCACCTGAGAACTCTCCATTACAGCAATTGGAATCTGCCACATTCACATTGTTTTACTTGTCTGTTTGCTAGGGTATTATTGACTATCATTCATGCCATTTGTCTCAGATGAAGATGACATGTACAATTGTTTTTCTAATGGTGGTTAGAAAGATATGACGGTAGAAAACCTTGCTGTTTCAGTTTTCCTTACCTAGAATCTAGGTCACAAGTTTATGCCTCCATCGGTGAATTCATCCACTGAGGAACTCAAAATTTAATAGCGTTGTTGGGAGGTAGGGTAGACTTGGGAAGTAGGGCATCGGTTGGAGTAAGTTTGTCACTGGGGCTGTGTTCCTGGCTCCATCCTTTATTCTCTACTTTATTTTTACTTTTTTGTTATAATTATTAATGCTGATTTGTTTTATCTATGAATTGATTTTATTGTAACATTTCTACTTATACATATATGTACATTATTTTTGTCATTTTAAAATTAGGGCATAAAGTAGTATTTCATTATGATATTTGAATATATATTTGGTTGATTTCCAGCTCCCCCTGCATTCCATCCTACTGCCTCATTTGTAGCCCTTCTTTCCCAATAGATTTTCGTGCTGTTAAGGCACATGTGCTTTATTATTCTCCCCATTTCTCAGAATGTTCCTTTCCCACTCATGGTTCTTCTCTACTTTCATAAGCTACACACACACACACACACACACACACACACACACACAGAGAGAGAGAGAGAGAGAGAGAGAGAGAGAGAGGGAGAGAGAGAGAGAGAGAGCTAGGATTATGCATAAGGAAGAGAACACATTATATTCCATTGGACATCTATCTTATGCCATTTAAAAATTTCTAGATCCATTTTCCTAAATGTTTCATAATTTCATTTTTCTTTATTCAATTACATACAATTACACTGTGTGTATGTTCTAGATGTTCATTGCTTATTCATTTATTAATGGGTATCTAGTCTGGTTTAATTTCCTTCCTACTGTAAATGAAACATCAATAACCATGCATGTTCAAGAGTTTCTGTGACATGTTGAATTGGAAACTCTTAAGTAAATACCTAGAAGAGGTGTAACTGAGTCACATGGTAGTTCTATTTTTTTTTTTTTGTAAAATTTCCCTACTCATTTTCTTAGTGGCTGCATGCTAGTTCAGATTTTCATGGTACTATATAAAAGTTCCTATTTTTGCATATCCTCTCCAACATTTTTAATTTCTTTAATGATAGTCTCTCTAATGTATAAGAAATTTCAAAGTTGCTTTAATTTGCATTTATTTGATGGATAAGTATGGTTAAAACTTTTAAAGATACTGGCAATTTGTGTTTATTCTTTTGAGATAAATAGAAATTATCTGTATTTATCTGTTCATTTTATTTCCCCATTTATCAGCACTTTTGTTTTTCCAGCATTTAATTTTTTAAGATTAATGCATATTTTAAAGATAAATCCTGTCTGATATATGGCTGTCAAAGACTTCATCCAGTTCCACAGGTTGCCTAATCACTATGCATGTAGTTTTTTTTTTTGCTGTGCAGAAGGTTTTTAATTGCATATAATCCCATTTGCCAATTCTGGAAGCTTTTTTCTATGATATTGGAGTCCCATTCAGAAAGATCTTGCCTGTACATGTATCTAAATTCCCTATATTTTTCTGTGGCAGTTTTATCATTTTAAGCACATGGGAAACAATACATTAAGTAGGAGGAAGAGATGAACAAAAGAGAGCCAGACGATGTACGGCACACACACACACACACACACACACACACACACACACACACACAAAGCCCAGCATAATACTACCATCATAAGAATAAATGTGCCAGCAATTCAATCAACCAGAATATCAACTATGAAAATCAAGAAATAGTAGCCTTTCCTACTACCATATGCAAATCACTTCAATTCATCACCATAAAGATCCAGACAAGAGTATACTATCATACAAAATCTGACTACCTATTATCTCAAAGAAACTCACTTATTTTACAAAGCCATTCAATACCAGAATCCAGAGATAGAAATCAACCTACTATGCACATAGGAGTTGTAGCCATGCTGGTGTAACATTCTTAAACCTGATAAAGTACCATGCAAACAGAAGTCAGTTTGGGGGGATAAAGAGGACCAGCAAATGAATATTGACAAGGGAACAAATCATTTAGATGATGTAATAAATTGGGCTAGAGAGATGGCTCAGAGGCTGAGAGAACTTCTTGTTCTTTCAGAAGATTCAGGTTTGGATCTCCGCACCGTGTGACAGCTGGAAACAACGAAAACTCCAGTCACAAAGGATCCATTACACTTTTCTGGGCTCTGTGGGCATCAGGCACACATGTGGGTCACAGATACACAGGCAGGCACACCACTCATACATATAACAATTTACATAGGAAGGCGTAAAAGTTGTAATTATTTATAAACCAAAATGTGGGCTTCTCACTTGACAGAACAAACACTAAAGTGTCACAAAGGCACACTTTAATAGTGGGAGATTTTAGTACAGACTTTGATATTTAGTTAGGTCTTCCAAAGTAAACATCACCAAAGACCTCAAAGCTAAGTTATCCCTTAGACAAAATGGATATAAAAAATATCTGTCTCCTTTTTTCATCTTGACTTATGTACTAGTTAGGTTTCGAGTTTAGTGATAGAGCACTCTGACCAAAAGTAATTTGTGGAGGAAAGAAGGAAGGAAGTGGAGGGAAGTCAGGCCAGGCACTCATCAAGGACAGGAAATATATGGCAGGAATTGAAGCAGCAGGCATCCAAGCCGTTTTCCATGGCTTGCTCAGCCTACTTTCTTATAAATCCCAGTACCACCTACCCAAAGGTGGCACCACCGACATGAGCTGGTCCTACATCAATCACTAGTTAACAATACACCCTATGAACTCACCTACAGGCAATCTAATTGAGGGTTATTTCTCAAACGAGGTTTCTTTTTCCAGATAGCTCTAGTTCATGTCCATCTGACAAAAAAACTAACCATCATAGATTCCATGAGAAAAATAGCATAGTCCTTCTCCATGATATCCTATTTCAGGCAAGACTAAAACCCTCCCCATTATATCTAGACTGAGCAAGGCATCCCTCCAAAAAGAATGTGGTGGTACATGCCAGTCCAAGCACGAGGGATAAATCATGGTCCCACTAGCAGTGGTCATACAGGCTGCCCAACCCTCACAACTCTCCCCTACATTCAGTGGGCCTAGTTTGTTCTTATGCAGGTTCCTCCACTATCAGTCCAGAGTCAGTGAGTTCTCAGTAGCTCAAGTCAGCTGTTTCTGTGGGTATCACCATCATGGTCTTGAACCCTTTGCTCAAATTATCACTTTTTCCTCTCTTGGGCTGGTTTCCAGTAGCTCCGCCCAGTGTTTCACTGTCGATCTCTGTATTTGCTTCCATCAGGTGCTGTTTAAAGATTCTTTGAAGACAATTATGGTAATCCTCAGTCTTATTACTGGAGAAGGCCAGTTTCAGAAGAACTGCAAATGGCTGAAAGACACTTAAGGAATTGCTCAACATCCTTAGCCATCAGGGAAATGCAAATCAAAATGACTCTGAGTTACCATCTTACACCTCTCAGGATGGATAAAATCAAAAACACCAATGATAGCTTATACTGGAGAGGATGTAGAGTAAGGGGAACACTCCTCCATTACTGGTGGGAATGCAAACTTGTACAATGACTCTGGAAATCAATATGGCAGTTTCTCAGAAAATTGGGAATCAATCTACTTCAAGATTCTGCAATACCTCGCTTGATCATATACCCAAAGGTATATACTCATACCAAAAGGACATTTACTCAACTGTGTTCATAGCAGCATCATTTGTAATACCAGAATCTGGAAACAACTTAGGTGCCTCTCAACCGAAGAATGGATAAAGAAAATGTGGTACATTTACACAATGGACTGCTACAAAGCAGAAAAAAAAAACCAATAACATCTTGAAATTTGTATGCAAATGAATGGAACTAGAAAAAATAAACATCCTGAGTGAGGTAACCCAGACACAGATAGACAAAACATTTTCCTTTGTAAATAATAAAGTTCCTTGTGTGTGTGTGTGTGTGTGTGTGTGTGTGTGTTTTAACTGAAATTGAGAACATTATTACATACACCTGAAGAAAACCTTAAATTTGTTATTGAAAACATTACTTATTGTGGGTAGAGGTCTTTTGCATTATGGTAAAAATAAGATATTTATCTTGTCTACCTCCATAGAGATAAGAACAAGATGGATTCTGTTCATAAAAATTCAAAGACTTTCATATGAAATTTAGGGCCAGTGACAGTGGGGATGACTGATAGACAACCAACTTCCCTTAATACAAGAAAAACTCAGCCTCTCATTAGGTACTCAAAATACTCAGATTATGCAGTGGGAAGTGGGTACCACCAGCAGCCTTTAGGACAGCCACATTTATCTGCCTTTTGGCATCACACTAAAATCCTAGCACCAATTTTTCTGGATATCCCTAAATGCCAAGGATAACAGACTAGGATATCAATTCTGTCTCGGAGCACTTTGATAAACATCTCTCTTTTCTTGTAACAGGGATAAACAATGTCAAGCCCTCTACCATCCAGACACGTAACCATTTAGTGAATGGTATTGGATGGGGATCCATGACTTGGAGCTACTATTTTGGTCATGTTTTCTGGAAATAAGGGCGTGAATCGTGAGATGTTGGTGTATATTATCACTTCTCTCTTCACTGTGACCTAAAGGTTGATGGATTCAGTGTTCTTGCTTTTTATGTGGGAATATACTGTCAGTCTTCCAGCAATTACAGCAGAACCTCATGTGTGTGTGTCTCTTTCATGTGTACCTAGGGACTCTTTTACTTCCAAATTTTCACTCAGTCATTTAAGCCAAACACACTTATTTCCTTTGAGTGTCATTACTATGTCAGATAGAAGTGATCCTAGCATTCAAATTTGAGGCAGCGTATGGCAAAATGAGAATCTAGTCCACGTTTGGGTAAAGAAGAGCTAAGCCAGAGTGGGAGGTACTTATGGTTAGCTGATTGATAATACTTTTCTGGCTTAGTTATTCATATTGTCTTCACACTAAGCTATGAATTTATAAAATGGGTAACATGACTTGTGCTGTGTCTGTGGATTGTTTGCAATGTCTGAAGTTCCAGCTACTTCTCTTAGTCCATAAACTAAAGGATTATGCAGAATAGTTTAGGTCGCAATGCAAAATAATAGTCACGGTATCATTGCACACAAAATTCCCAGTTCTTTTGAGTGCTTAAGTGGTGAGATTGTCTCTTCATGTGCTAAGTGGTCGAGAAAAGTGATCCTTTGAATCAGTTTCCTAGAACAGATAATACACTTAAATCATGATCTTTTGTTATTGAACCCATGCTTAGGAGAAGCTCCCTTACAAAAAAAAATACAGAGCATGACCTTAGATGATTATTTCTGAAGAAAATATTCATTGTCTAGAATCGCTGTAAGATATTTGTAAGATATTTGTTGCATGGTATTTCTGCCAAAGGCCATTTGTCCTTCTACTCTGTCCCTTGGGCTGCAGCTTGGATTCTAGATGTCTAGATGTCTAGATTTTATTTTGAATGGTGAAATTATCTTTAGAATGAAAATGATGCATTTTGGTATAGTAAAGTCAAAGATAGGAGTAGCTTCCCTCTCTAATGACCAAACAAACAGAAGGAGGGCTGCCTACCTCCTATTGTTTATAGTCCACAAAGAAAAAATAAATCCATATCTGTATGGCCTTTAAAAATTTTAATATCTCTTGCTATAAGCAAAATGCAAATTTTATGAGATACATGTACATAAGCACCCCTGTAATTTGATTACATTAGAGTCAAAGCCAGCAGCAACAGAGTTTAAGAGTTATTCACTTGGCTTCCAGTTATCCCATTTATAACCTCTGTATATTGCAAGTGGAATTTCAGAAAGGGTTCCTCTGGGGATTCTGGCTCAGAACCTCTCTGCCTCCCTTCTATCTCATTCCCATTCCTTTCTGGCAGTCACCTGTACCTAGAAACACTTTCTACCATGGACCCCGGTGACCACATTAGGATAGGACTTAGGCAATTTTCACTGTTCTTCCTGTTCTCCATTACACTATCTTCAGTCTCACTTTCAGCCCTGGAGCAGCCTGCTTGCTGGTGTCTCTCCTCCACCTAAACTCCATTAATTGAAGACTTGAATGCTTGCTAAAGACCCAGGGTTCCTCTAGCCCTTTCACCCTTGTCTCTTTGGACATATTTTTTGTCCTACTGATGCCTACTAGCAGGATCCCCTTGGACCACCAGGCCTCCAACTCCCTAGGGACCTTGCTGCTTGGTGTGGACAGGAACTCTTAGCTCTTTCCCACAGACCATTTCAGCATTTTGTCCTAGTCTCTCCCAAACCTATTTCTCTCAATGGTGTCCTGACCTGCATAAACACTCTCTGAAAGGGAATCCCAGCCTCTAGACTTCCCTAAAATCTTAAGAGGGCAATAGAAACTAAGGAATGGAACACCAAGCCAGCAAAGATAAGACTAGATATCAACACCTAGGATTATCTCAATCATCGTAACTCCAGATGCCTAGACACCAGTGCGAAAAGCCATACATGAATGGCAAAGACAATATGACTCCACCAGAACTTGGTAATCCTATCCAGTAAATGATGAGAAATGTAATATAGCTGAAGCACAAGTCAAGACTTCACAAATAGCAATTTGTTCAAGGACTTTAAAGAGGATGTGAGTAAATCCCTTAATGAAGTCTGTGAATGCAGAAAGAAACAGTGGAATGAAATAATCAACATAGTTCAAGGCATGAAAGAAATAGAATCATAAAAGAAAGTACAAACTGAAATAAATCTGGAAGTAAAAAAATTAGAAAGTTAAACAAAAGCCTCAGAGATAAGCTCCACCGACAGATTAAAAACAAAAGAGAAAGAACCTCAGGTTCAAGACAGAGTATAAAATAATAGGTAGTTCAGTCAAAGAAGATGTTAATGCTAAAAAAAGCACAGGCACAAACCATCCAGAAAATATGGTATACTATGAGAAGAGCAAATCTATGAGTAATAGGAAAAAAAGGATAAGAAACCTAGGTTAAAGGAAAAGAACATATTTTAACAAAACCATAATCATAAGAAGTCATAAGAAAGGAGGAAGCGCCTATTAAAGTACAAGGAATTTAAAGAACACCAAAGGGGCAGGATCAGAAAAGAAATCCACCATGACTCATCTTATTACTATTGCTGTGATGAAACATCATGACTGTGGTAGTTTGAGTGTAATTGGCTCTCATAATCTCATAGTGAGTGCAGTATTAGGAGGCCTGGCTTTGTGGAGTAGGTAAAGCCTTCTTAGATGAAGTGTTTCACTGAAGGGGTTAGTGTTGTGGTTTCCTATGCTCAGGCTATTATCTAATGACTCAGTGGACTTCCTATTACCTGCAAGATGTAGGGCTCTCAACTATTACTCCAGTACCACATCTGCCTGCACAACTCCAGGTCCCCACCATATTCCCTTCCATGATGATAAGGGACTGAATCTCTGAAACTGTAAGCCATCTCAATTAAATATTTTCTTTTATGAGATTTGCCATGATCACATTGTGTCTTCACAGCATCAGAAACCCTAACTAAGACAATGACTAAAGAAACTTTGGGAGGAAAAGATTTATTAAGCTTATGATTTCACATTACTGTTTATCACTAAAAGAAGTCAGTACAGAAAGTCAAGCAGGTCTGGAGCCTGGGGGCAGGAGGTGATGCAGAGTCCATGGGGAACTACTGCTTTCTGGCTTCTTTTTCTTCCAGGGGTTTCTTAGCCTGATCTTTAAAAAAAAAATAGAACCCACGCATCACCCATAATGGGCTGAGCCTTCCCCCAATCACTATTTAAGAAAATGCCTTACAGGACTGCCTACAACCTCATTTTATTGAGGCATTGTCTTCATTGAGCTTCGCTCCTCTCAGATGACTTTAGAATGTGTCAAGTTGACATAAAAACCATCAAGCACAATACATAACAATCAAAACACTAAATATACAGAACAAAAAAGTTGTTTCTTTAGAGTTATGAGGGGAAAATCTGAAGTAACATTTCAAGGTGGGCCCAAGGGAATAACATCTTATTTTTCAATGGAGACCCTTTCAGATACAAGGGCATGGATGTATGTTCTACAAACATTGAGGTAACACAGAAACCCCCAGAATACTATATCTAGCAAACCTATCACCCAGAGGTGGGGCAGGGAACATCTCACAATAAAACCAAATTTAAGAAGTATCTACAAATCAAGCTCCACAGATTGAAGTAGAAGGAAAACTTCATTCTGAAGAGATTTACCACACAGAAGAAAATACAGGAATCAATAATGCTAAGCCAGTAAATCAAAGGACGGGGAAAATCAATACCACAACAACAAAATAATAGAAATCAATAAACACTTCTTGTTTATATTTCTCAATATTAATTGTCTCAATTTACCAGTAAAAAAGATAAAGATTAACAGTGTGCATGTGAAAACAGGCCCATCATTCTTCTTAATATCTGTCCTACCACCAGGACTTGCTCAAATATGTTCATAGCAGCTTTATTTGTAATAGCCAGAAATTGGAAACAAATTAGATGCTCCTCAATAGAAGAATGGATAAAGAAAATGTGAACATTTGTGCAATGAAGTATTACTGAGCTTTTTTATAAAAGACATCATGAAATTTATAGGCAAAGGGATGGTACTAGAAAAAAGAATCATTCTGACTGAAGCAACTCTGACCCAGAAAAAAGCATGGTATATACTCACTTATAAGGAGATATTATCTGATGAGTAAATGATGATCATGCTACAATCCACAGACCCATAAAGGCAAAGTAAAAAGAGGACAATGTACTTATCTCCCTGGGAAGGAGACATAGGATAGATGAGAGTGACCCAAGTGAACGCTCCTAGTAATGGGGAACCCCAACTGGCCATCTTCTATAATCAGACAAGGCCCCCACTCATTGGTCTGGGATATCAACCTAGCTGCAAAACCTTAGACCTGCAATCTGTCCTGCCTTCAAGATATAGGAGGGTAATGGCCAAGCAATGACTGGTCAACCTTGAGGTGCATACCATTAGAGGGATCTCATGCCAAACACTGTCCGAATGGTCAAGAACTGGAAGTTGGACAGTACAGTGACCTAGGATAGAATCAAATACCACTGGTCACTGGGGGAGGGAGGTGTCAATGAACCTATTCCTAATGACATTCTACTATATTCATAGATCAGTGCCTAACCCAAAAGTCATCCAGAGAGACCCTTTCTGGCACCTGATAGGAATGGATGCAGAAATCCACAGCCAAACATTAAGCAGGAAAGAGCCCAGACTGGAGATCTCTAGAGGGTCCCTCCCCTTGAAGTTTGGGGGGGGACATCGGAGAAGAAGAAGAGGAAAAGGAGAAGAAGAATTGGAGGAGACACATAGATCAGGAACACAAGGAGAACATGGCCCATAAAATCAACTATGTGGGGCTCATAGTGGTCACAGACACTGAAGCAACAATCACAGAACCTGCATGTATGTGTGCTGGTCTCTGTATATATGTTGCAGTTGTTTACCCTGGGATTTTTACAGTATTCCTAACAGTGGGACTGGAGGAGTCTCCGACTCTTTTACCTTATCTTGGAACCGTTCTACACATACTGGTGGCCTTGTTTAGCTTTGATATGATGGTTTGTACCTAGTCCTATACTACATCTTGCTAAGCTGTGTTCAGATGAAATTCCTAGGCAGTTTGACTATTTTTGAAGGTAAATGGAACAGGAATGAATTTGGGTGAAAGAGGAGTTAGGGGGGACTGGGAGGAGAGGAATTCTGGAAAACTGTGGTCAGGATGTCTTGTATGAGAGGAGAGTAAATAAAAATAAAATAGGAAAAAAGAAACATATTTTACTGAAAAAAATATTATTGAAAATAATTTTTATAAAACATGTTCTAGTATTCCTTTTTAAAAATAATAACCAAGCCTGGCTGACTCAGATGGAGGTTTTAAGCATAGAATATGGTTAATGAAAGAGCAAAATGGACTGGACATACCCCTTTCCTCACAGAGGCAAGGAATAAACAGCCTTGACTGAAGGGTCTGTAGAAAAGGGAAAGATGAGAACTGATAAATATATATGTATGAACTTCCCAGCTCTCTCTTTGTTCCAAATTTCATGAAGTATGGATAAGAATATAAAAGATAAGGGTGCAACTTAGGGCCAATCTGATAACTTCAGAGCTGTTGTCTTCCCAGAAATGGCTGCTGAAGCCAATAGGGCTACAATGTTAGCAGGCAAAACTATCAAGAAGAAAGGTCTTCCGCCACGTGCTTAGCTCCTTGTGGGATTTCTTGCTTTTCCAACCATCCTTGCACTTTGGAATGAGAACACACTGAGTACTCAGGGTAGTGGGATTCTTAAGATGTTAATGTAGGCATATTACTTCTTGTATTCTAATTACCTATAGAGTTAAGTATTAACATTTACTCTGTGATTGGATGTTTTCCTAGAGACTGTTCTCAAGTGAAGGGTATCAGGATACTTTTAATTGTCAAATCTACATATGTGCTGTATTTCACCCTGGGTTCCAGCAGATCTTTTTAAAATTATTTTTATTGTTTTTCAAGCCAGGGTTTCTCTGTAGCTATGGAGCCTGTCCTGGAACTCTCTCTGTAGATTGGGCTGGCCTCAAACTCACAGAGATCCATTTGTCTCTGCCTCCTGAGTGCTGGGATTAAAGGCGTGAGACACCACTGCCAGGCTCTCTAGCAGATCTTTTAAAATCATGGGAGTAGATCATGCAAGCCTGTTTCTTTTGTTTTGTCTACTGTTACTGAAGTGACTATATGTCAACTGTACCTACAGATGAGAAACAACAAAATGTGAAGCTAGGAAAACTAGCACCAGCAAGTGTCAATTGGACCCATGAGGTCAAAATGGAACTACATCCTTCTCTATGTATCCATGTCTTGTCAAATGACTGAGTAACAGACGAAGACACTGCCCCCATCATGGAGGTTAAAACTCAAAGTCAGTAAAAGCTGTCTGGCACATATGAATTTCTTTTACTAACTTCTTTCACCAAGGTACAATATAGAGCAGAGATCATACATTCATGGCTTCATTCCATGAACTGACCTCACAAGGATAACGATGACTGCTCTTTCATTTTTCCCTTTGAAATCTCAAAGTTCTTTTTCTATGAGAAAATATCTAGAGGTGACTATGAAGCATAGTTTTTCCTAAACCTAAACTAAAAGTTTGGAGTTACTAAATTTAGTAAGATCATTTTAGAATAAAATGGAGTTACTCTAAGGAAAAAGCTAGCAAATGAGTTGACGTGTACACATATCAGTCCTAGTCGACAAACTTTATCAAATCATTTACTTGATTGGGCTACAGCTTGGAAAAATTTGCATTGCTCATATAAATCTTTATCTTGTTAGGGAATAGGACACAAGAGTCAAAATGTCATGCATGCTCAATGTGGGAGATATTTACAGGTTAGGCCTGTAGGAACAGGTGATAAAAACAGGTAATCTCCAGAAATGGAAAAGGTCTTTTAGAGGAAACGTTAATGTGAAACACCACTTTCCCACCCACCCCAAATAAATAAGAAATTAAACAGATGGGAAACTGGGCAAGACACGTGAAGTGTCTCTTCTACTGCAGAGCTAAAGGTTTCTTCCAGTTCTCTGTTTGATACAGGGAGAAGGCAAGAAGGATCTTCTAAATGAAGATCCTTAGAACTTAGAGAGTCCTAAGGTAGCACTTTGATGATGGAATAACATCTAAAGACAACCAGCGATGATAGGCTCACTGGCTTTACTGTCACCATCTTCGTTTACTTTTCTTAGTAGAATTAGATATATATTTGGACAATATTCTTCTCAAAACAAGAAAACTTCAGTAGCTTAGAAAACTTCTCAGTTTGCTTACAGTTCTTATGGAATAGGATCGCACTTGTAGCACTTGGACAACACTGGTAAATATACTAGTGGAAAAAGCAGGCATGGATTTCTCTTTCAAAAGGTAACTGCTTTTGCTGTACCCTGCTGTTTCAGTTGGAAGAATGCATGCTGAAGATGGGCAGTAGATTTGATAATGGATGGCAAAGCCTGTTCCTCTCTCCACTTGTCAGGATGGCCCTGTTGCCCTCCCCAGTCGCTTGGCTCTTTGTCTTTTGGCATAGGTACTAGGCAAAAGTAAATTCATAGGAAATAACTCACAAAGTCTTCCTACTCATGGCCTCCCTTTAAAAGATTCTGCCATAACTTGTTTCCTTTATTATTTTCCATTTGCTATGAGAAGCTCAGAGTCTGGTTCGTTAACACACACGGCTTTCTTTGTGTGTTCTCCTCCCTCTTTAGTGCTTTCTGTTTGGGAAATTGCTGCTACTTTCTCACGGGGAATTATTTCTGTAAGTCATACCTTTCTAACTCTTGTCTCCAAGCTCCTGAAAAGGTTAATGAGCTCTGGTGCTGCAATTTTCCCAGTAGACCTTTGCCACCAAGTTGACGCAGAATGCATGACAGCTGTCTAATATCAGAAAGCAGACAGTGCCATATGAGAAAATGGAATGATGTCTTTTCTGTGTGACACAAATACCTGGAGGAAAAAGTTAGCTGTTATTAGGATGACCCATAAAGAGACTGAATCGTGAACATGTCATGAGTGTCTTGAATCATGGAGAAATTCATCATGATCGAAAAGACATGCACACACAAAAATATCAGAGTGTAGATATGTGGTAAACAGTCAGCTTAATTGCTTTTGTGAGAGGCCTTTTGTACACTCACCTAACTTATATGCATTTTTAATTTGTCTCTGAGCTGACTGTTTAGCTCATAAGAAACAAGACTGAAGGTGTGTATGAGTTACTCTGTGTTTCTTATTTGGTACTTTTTTCTGCACAGAGCTGGCAGGTTATTTTCTCATTCAGCTCTTCTTCAGTCCTTATCTACACTGCTTTCTGACTCTACTAATCTGGTTTATGTGATTGATACCAGTGGGTGCCCCATCCGTTGTTTAGTGATTAGGTTTGGTTAATGCGGAAGCTCCAGGAGAATGAGGGAGAGGAAATCAGTAGCTATTTCCTTGGGTTCTTTCTTAAGTTGGCTGTACTGTTGCCCCTCTAACAGCAGTGACTTTGGAATTCTTTATTTTTTGATTCCAGCAACTGCCCTTCCCTAGTACTCAATTATCTAGAAGTGATGATAAGTTTTCAGTGGCACTAAGGCACTAGTTAAAATGGTTTTTCTTGCAGTTTCCCTACCTTCATGTATTTAAAGTCTCCTTGTAAGAGGTGTATCCTCCTCATTTACCTTTTTTTTGAGTGTGCCATCTGTATCTGTTTAAGATCTAACTAGCATATGTCTTACTCAAAATGATTAATCCTACAAACAGAAGTTTCATTCACAGAAAATCGTGTTTAGTGTAATTTTAGAGGATGTAAAATATATCCATAATAAACAAAGACATTGAAAATAGGTATTGTGTGATTGGTGACAAAGAACTGAAAATTATCCTGATTACCTGTGATCCCCTTTAGGATCTGGCAGAGTGAGTCTGTTCATGTCCATATATGCCTGGAATTTATTGTGTAATGTGTAATTACATAATATTACTATTATTATAGACCACTATGTTGTAAAATATGCACCTTTCCACAGAGCAGAAGTTTGACTTTTCTGGGGACTAATGAATATACATATAAATGTGTGTAAAAACACCACGAGATTAACAATACAAAGCACTGGACAAGACACTGTGTTAGACACTGTTCTGTGAGGTATACAGGATTAATACATGTATCTTGTTCTCAAGATGCTAGTTAATTTGGAAAAGAGTAGAGACTACCTAACAAAGTGGGAAGACATAAAAGAAACTTGGATTTTATGAGACTACTTGGATTTTAGTGGGACTACTATCATCTATCAGTCATCTGTCATCTATCATATTATCTATCTATCTATCTATTAATCATTTATCTATCTGTCTGTCTTTCTATTATCTGTCTATATATCTACCTACCTTCTGTATATCCTTTACATCTATCATTTATATCTACCATCTAATTATCTTCTACCATAGTTTGACTACTTTATCTTCTCAAAACTTGTGTTTGTTCAATGCAATTGAGATAATGCCATTGGAAAGGAAATAGCTCATGAGAACCTCACCACCATGAATGGCCTTTTGCCAAGAGAAGCTTGAAGAAATCCCAGCCCTCTGTCAAATGTGTAAAGAGTAAGGTAGCTGAATATATAAGAATAAGTTCTCACTGAACACCACACCTGTGGATGACTTGAATCTTGGGGTGTCCAGCTCCAGAGCTATGAGAAAGATACCTACATTGTTTATGAATTATCCATATTATGAAATTTCAGTAGAAGAGTCTGAGTACTCTGTCTGTCTCTCTATCATGCAGCAATAGACTCATGAGGCTCTCACAGAACTGTAAAACTTGGTTATATACACATTATGGGGTATCTCAACTGTGTGTGAACTCTAGTCTGATTTCAAGTTGTCTGGGAGAGAGGGCAGATATAGGAAATCATAAATTTGGCATTACTTCCTTGAGAGGCATGAATCATAGATTTTCCATTTTGGAGGCTATGGTACCTGGGGCACAATGTGTCCTCCAGTCCCTGAGAGACCAACACGCTCCCTTAGGCAGGGAAGCATTCGGGCCACTTTCTTTTCCTCTGTATGTTGCTTTTGAAGTCAAGGAAGTATGGAAGCTTGACTTAACAAGTGCTTTCAGACATTAATTAATATTGTTTGCCCATAAAATTTACAGACATCATTGTATCCTGGCAACAACAAATGATGCTGGCAATTTCTCTTATATTTTTTTTTCTGATAAAGGTATAAAAAGTGTAATTGCTCTCACTAAAAGAGTTACAACCTCAATCTTGCTGTGACCCCTCCAACCTGAAAGGTTAATTTTTCTTGGCCAGACCAGGTAACTTTGGCCCTGTAAATAAGCATGGGTGCTTACAGACAAGTATGAACTGAGAAGAACAAGGATAAGGTAGAACCACTAAAGATGAAGGGTCTTCAGTACATGTGACTGTGATTTTTAAGCTTTGTGTTTTATAATGGGAGTGTTAAAAAGATTAAGATCTGGAAGGAACTGGGGTTGCTATAAACAAAGATGCTGTTCTACGCCAACAAAATGAGTCAGCAATAAACAATAATTGTAAATTGAGAAACTGCCCTGTGGTCTGCTCTAAAATTTCCTAAAATAATTATTTCACTCCAATATTAAGGAAAGATTGACTGAAACCTCAATGTTCTTCAGACTGAAAAGGATTATCTCCATTGTGCTCCCTGAATTCTCTGAATAATGGTGTTGATAAACTGACTTGTCTCTCAAGAAAAGAGGACTGAATCATTATCCTTTTTTGTAGTTGTTTATTTATTTATTTTTGTTTCTCCATCCCAGTAAAATTTGCCACGGCCTCCCCTCTCCCCAGTTCCTCCTCCTCCACTGTTTTTCTTCAGATACAGGAAGCCTCCCATGGATATTAGCTAGTCATAGTTTCAGTGAGACTAGGCATCTCTTTTTCTATTAAGCCTGGATAAAGCAATCTAGTAGGCAGAAGGGGTCCTTAAAACAGGCAACAGAGCCAGACACAGACCTTGTTCTCACAGTTTGGAGTCTCACATGAAGACCAAGTTAAAAAACTATGACATACATGCAAAGGCCTTGGTTAGTCTGATACAAGCTCCCTGGCTATCATTTCAGTCTCTTTGAGTGCTTCTGGGCCCAGAATTGTCAGTTCTGTGGGTCTGTTTTCTTGACACCACTGAGTCTTACAGTACTTCCTCCCTCTCTTCTGCAGGATTTCTGAGCTCTGCCTACTGTTTGGTGGTGGGTCTCTGCATTCATTTTCATTAGTTGCTGGATGAAGCCTCTCTGATGACATTTGAGCTAGGTATCAATCTATGAGTATAGCAGAGTATCATTAGTAATCATTTTGCCAACTCTTTTATTGTCATTTGCTAGAGTATCAGGACTCAAAGATGAAGTAAGGGCCTAGACCAAATAAGCACTGAATATGGTGAAAAACCCAATGCAGGAAAGGAACATGAAGGAGATGTATGTTACCATGAGAATATCAAACTTTCAAACTATAGTGATAAATGAGAGTCAAGAATTCCAGGTCAGTGGTATAGATCAACATGTGAATGAGATCATAGAAAAAGCCTTCCCAAACTAAGGAAAGACATATTTATACTTATTAAAGAAGCACATCAAATACCAAATAAACAATTCAAAAAAAGAAAATCTCCACAGCATACCATAGTTAAAATATATAGTACATAGAAAAAGGGCTATTGAAAACTACAAGAGAAAAAAAACCAAATCACATGTAAAGGAAAACCCATCAGATAAAAGTGGATTTCTTGTTGGAAAATTTGAAAACCAAAAGAACTCAGAGTAATGTATTTCAAGTCCTAAAAGGCATTCCAGACAACACAGACTAATAAAGGCAGAAAAACTATTTGCCAAATTTTGTGATATAAACAACCTAAAAAATTATGTAAGACAGAATAAACATAAACACAATTAGGAAGCAATATTTCAGGCTGAAGAGAAAAAATAAACATAACCAAGAGACAGAAGAAAGAAAGAGGAAATCATAATTACTGAAATACGAAATACCACTGAGAGAACAAACAATACTAAAACAGCAGTCAAAGTAATGACTGCAATCAACACATACCTTTCAAAAATAACTTTAAAGGTTAACAGCCTCAATTATCCAATGAACGAATACACTTACCTGTTTTGGAAAACAAACATATCAAAGCATTAAAGATAGGCACGAACTTAGAGTAAAAGAATGGGGAGTCATATCCAAGCAGCATGCAGGTATGGCTATCCTAATACCTGCCAAAATAGACTTAACACTAAACCTATTCAGAAGAAATAAAGAAGGGCACTTCCTTCTAATCAAGGAAAGAATTAACCAAAACAGCATTACTATCAAAACACAAATGCACAGCACTCAGGTCCATTTAATTCCATGAAATATGTGTTACTGGAAATAAAGAAACAAATAAAATAGAGTCTCCCTCAGTTTTCTGCAGTGAATCATGAGCACGCCTAACAGTGACATTTGAAGTCTCTATAAGGAGAATGGGCACCCACAATGATGACTCCTCCAGGACTGTGATAACACCACTATGCTGATAAACATCAATTAAGGATCGGCTTTGGACTACATAGTACTCAGAATAATTTTGAGGTGGCTAGCTGAGATGATCTAGCCTAACAGACTGCTCTAGTCAGAACTTGAGACAAGCCTTGCACTTAGACACATAGACTGGACAAAAAATGATACAGCTACCTCTACCAGGACTTGACAACTAACCCAAATTTTTCTTTTCAGCATGCCCTAAAGATACCATTGATCCCAGACAGCAGAAAGTAAATTTAAGGATGCCCACATTCACAAGTGGTGGGGTGGGTGGTTTTTGGTTGTTCAAAGGATTATGGATATTTGTTATTATTTAGGGGCATTTGTTACAAGTTTTTATTGGTAATGCTCATGAAAAAAGTTAAACAAAGGTAATTAGATATAAGGTTCTCATTTTGAAAAGAAAAAAGGGGGATGTAGACATGATAGGATAAAAGGGTAGACTAAAAGGAAGATATAGATATAATAAGATAAAAGGTATATTATTGAATTTACTTTTAAAAAGCAGCCACTACTTTTAAATGTCTTACATTGGATTGGCCTTTTGTATATTGTATACAAATTTTGCATATTGAGATTAATTTTGTTAGAGCATATTCTACATACATTTCTACTCTTGCTCAAGGTATGGTAGCTATATAACTCATTTGACAAAGAAATGGAAATTTCTTGTCTTTGAAAATTATTACCAACTGTTTAGGATAATAAGGAAATGCACGTTAGTAGTTAATCATCTAATATAATTGAACTTGTGTGCAAATTTCTTGTCCTTGAAAATTATTATTACCAACTGTTTAGGACAATAAGAAATGCAGGTTAGTAGTTAATCACCTAATATAATCAAACTTGTAGTCACATTAGTTATGTTTTTAAGGTCAAACAAAGATATGTTTTAGATAGACCAGTTATCTTTAAACACTTCAAGAGATCTAAAGAATATGGCTTTTAAGATATTTTAATAGCATGGTTCTTCTCTTTATGACAATGAGACATGTCTGCTCCTGGCAGTACCAATCTACTTCAGAGAAGCTAATGGATAGCAAAGAAACTTCACATGGAGTTTATCTTCTTTGTTGCAAAAGTAAGTTATTGGGCAATAAATGTCCTTGCCTTGACTGCTGACAGTATATTGCCCTAATTGGACAAGCAAGACACAAAGAAAGTGACTGCCAAACATTGTCAAGACAAGTAAGGACAGCCCTTCAGAATATCTTGCTTCACAGAAAAGTCTGTCAGCTATGCTAGGCCTGTATGTCAAAGATGAATGGATGCTCTATCTTTGCAGAGGAACTTTAGTGACTGTCTAGTCAGCCAGATGTTTCTTCCATTTCTCACATTTTTTTGAAAGTTGCTTGCTTGCACTTCCTGCTTGCTCAGTTAATATTATTTCCTTCTGAGGTCTCTCAGGTAGTTGAAGACTAGATAGTTATACTTATTGTCTCCCTTGTTTATGAGACTCAGAAAAGAAATTCAGTGAAGAAATGTAAAGTATATAAGGTTGAGAGGTACCAGGAGATAGTTTTGGATGGTAATGCAAATTGTGATAGAAAGTAAATTAGGTACAAAAATTTGGACTCACCAAGATAGGATAGATTTGAAGTATTTTTTTCTGAATTTGTCAAATGCAAATGTACTAGACATTGTTAATGTATTTGTTGCCTGTATATATTGTATATAGTCATTATATTTATTATATGTAATTTTTCTTATTTATAACCTTTTTTATTTTAGACAAAAAGAGGAAATGTAATGGTATATTATTTGTATTTTGATAAATAAATCTTGCCTGAAGACCAGAGGCAAGCTAAAGCCACTAGAGGTCAGGCAATGGTGACACATACTTTTAATTCCAGGATTTGGGAGACAGAGTCAGATGAGTTTAAGGCCACTCTGGGATACACAATATCAATGCAGAAACAAATCCAGGTGGTGGTGGCTCACACCTTTAATCCCAGGCCTAGGGAGTCACACTTTAGGGAGTCCAGCAACTGATAGGGGATGGGAAGAGATGAAGAGACCCACAGCCAAACACAAGACAGAGTCAAAGGAACCTGCAGAAGATGGGTAATAGGACTGTGGGAACCAGAGGTGTTGAGGACACCATAGTATAAGGGCACACAGAATCAACTAAGCAGGGGTCCTGGGTTCACAGAGACTGAAGCAAAAAAGTAGACACTGTATGGGTCTGAGCTAGGTCCTCTGCATATACCTTATGGTTATGTGCCTTGGTGTTTTTCTGGCACTTCCAAGAGAAAGAGAGAGAGAGAGAGAGAGAGAGAGAGAGAGAGAGAGAGAGAGCGAGCGTTTGATTCTTTTGTCTGCATTTGGGATCACTTTTCTTTATATCCAGCCTTTATATGAGGGTTTGTACCCCCATCTTAGTGTATCTTGTCAGGCTGTTCTCAATGGATATCCCTGAGAATCCTGCTAATTTCTTCTTTGTTTTGAAGGGAAGTGGAGGAGGAGTGTGTCTGGAGGGGGGGAAATGAAGTGAGAGGAGGAACTGGAAGAAGTGGTGGAGGGTGGGGAAACTGTGGTCATGATGCAATGTATGAGAGAAGAATAAAAGTTTTTTAAAAAGCTGTAGTAGATAAAACATTATCCAGATTTAACAGAGAAAGTTGCAAAGATATGTTTTTATTTTTTAGCGCAGAAGTTATCAGTAAATAAAAGGAGTAAAAAACTTAAAAATTAAAATAAGCCAAGGTCTATACTATATAAAAATTTAAAGAATAAGTAAAAGGATAAATACTTAAATAAGGAAAAGGAAAATCATTGATATCTTAAATTGTGAGATAAATGTCTGCTTGGGAAATAAAGGTTTATATATAGAGATACAATATATGTGCATCTTCATAAAACTAAAGCCAAAAGGCA
>PVIU01026949.1:0-21092 GCA_004026605.1 Ondatra zibethicus | reverse complement strand
GAGGGAGGGAGGGAGGGAGGGAGGGAGGGAGGGAGGGGAAATACAGATGTCTACCAGCTATTTTCCATGCCTGCTGATTGAGAGCACAAGGTGACCGGACTTTGTCTGAGAAAGCTGACCTTCCATGAGCTGCTTCTCTGCAGCCAGGTCACTGTGGGAGCAAGGCCAAGGCTGCCGGGGACTGAGCATGACCAACCAGCTGTTCTTTGTCTTCCAGACTCTGGAGAACAAACATCTACCTACAGCAGGGGAACAAGCTGCAAAGTCCCAAGTTAGAAACTTCTTCAAAAATATAGTTTTTAATCACAACCTCATAAATCTTCATCATTATATTTAAGAGAACTCTAATTACATTCAGGGAAAAAAAAGTAGATATACGCATTGGCACTAATGAGATCTCAGGACACGGATGCTTTCAAAGCAGCAGCTAGCAGCCTAAGAAGCATTTTGAAATCATTTGCATTAAGCACAAGTTTTATCAGAAGGCCAATTAATAGTCAATTTAACAGCTCTGTGGAAAGAGCGCTAAATTAAGTGTGTCAACACCATGTTCTTGGTATCAGGGCCCGTCTCACACGCATCAAGAAAATGACATGAGTGAAGGTAAAGTCCCAGAGATGAGAGCAAGCGATCACTGGTGACTCCCAGTCATGGCTGGCACATCCAGTTGTTTTCAACATCTGGTAGGGATGACGCCATTAAAAGGAGCTCAGTCCCCACAGATCTTTCATGAGAAGCAAAGAATAAATCAACTCAAGCTCCCTGTGGAATAAATTTTTAATTATGGAAAATAGGAATCCCAAGTGAAGTTGATGCATTAGAAATGAATGCAGAGTGTTAATACCTTAGGAAAATAAATCATTTTCAACAAAATGAAGTCAATATTCTATGTGTACTATCAAAAATCTTCAAAGCCTACAGCATCTTAGCCTCATGTCAGTAAGGCCGTTCTCAGATTCCTGTGACAATTCCAGATAGGCCATGCTCGGCTGCCTGGAAGAGTGCTTGCCATGACAGCTGGCTTGCCCACCGTGAGATACTAAGCTTCATTATCTCAAATGTTATCTACATAGTGGTTAATACACACACACACACACACACACACACAAAATATAACCACTGACCAAGAAATTCTCCAGGCTGCACTGCCTGGGAATTCGCTAGAAATGCAAATATTCATACCCTCTGAGCCTGAAATGCCGGGGCTGCAGCCTAGATACCTGCAATGCAAGGGTCAATCTGTAGACCTCGCCCTCATCATTTAGAGATGACTGTGTGGGGATGAAGGACAGGAACAAAGCATTTTGTACTGAGCATTCCTTTCCACCTCGGCACTTTATACTAGAAATGTGTTTTAATGAAAGTATGGTTATAGTCAAGTGAAACCAAAAAATAACAAATATATGTTAAGAACCTAGCAAAATATCAACATAATAAATGTTATTATTAAAGGCATGAAGATTTTGCTGTTTGAAATTAATATTTCGTGTTAAAATTTAAATGTGACATCCTAAATATACTTTTACATGGAGAAATCAGCTGCATAGACAACAGCAATAACCAATACCTATCTCATCAACAAATGCCAGACCCCTCTGGGAATAGAGACAGCTTTTATTTTCAGCAAAATTTACTGATCTGGCTTTCCTCATCTTTCACATTGTTTTTGATATTTAATGTATTCTTCAGGCTCAAAACAATGAACAAGTGCATTAGAATTTAAGACCACCTTAAACCCTTGACAACCAGATAAAACATGGTTATTAGTCTCTGAACACAGCTGAAACAGCCAGGAATTACTGCCCCATTGTCTGGGTTTGAAAACGCACAAAAGCAAGAAATCATTCTAAATGTTTAGCTTACTCTCCTAGCACATTAGCTCATGGAGTTTAGTTATTCAATATTTGATAATAAAAACACAAAAATGTTCATAGTCTATGTGGCTCGTGAAAGTTTCAGGCCTTATGCAAATTTATAGAATAGGGGACATGACTGGCTAGTTCATCAAAACTTAAGGGCAGGCTCCCATTGTCAGCCTTCTGCTATTAACAGGTCAAATAAGGGAATATCAGCAATTAGCAATAAGTGACAGGAAATATTTTACAACAGATTACACACTCTGACGGAACTCTTTACACTAACATCTAAAAATAGAACAGCAGGAGTTTCCAGACCCAACACACGGCATTTTTTACCATATATTTTAAACATAACGTAAGTAATCAGCCAGGATCATGCCACAGCGTTTCTCCCTCTGGGAAGGTAACGAATATTACATGTGCCATGTGTATTAAATAATTATGACTGGAAATCATCACAGCACAACGAAACACAGGTGTCACTGCCAAGAATCCATCCCGGGGTGTATCATATCGAGACACGTGCTTCCAAGCCTGGTAAGAAAACCATGTTTAGGTCTTAACATTACACAGAAATAAAAACCACAGCATGGCGGAAGGAAAATAAGCACAGGGGAGCATTCCCAAAGGGACAAATTGCTACTGGGCACTTTCCTGTCCTTCATACGGCATGGCCTGACATCCGCTGATGAAGAGGATACTCAGTGATCGCAGAAGGAATGCATTGTTCGTTCAGACAGACAGACAGACTCAAGGCAATGACTATGTTTAAGTATGGAACCTCAGCCTGTGTTGTCAAACCTGCCACGACTTTCCAAAGTTGTACTTCCTTGTGTTGTAACAAGCCAAGATGGAGACAGATAAGCCACACAATGAAGCAGCCCTCTTTGGGCTCCACTTACTCTGCACAAGCACACAATCCTTCAACTTCATTCTTTCATTTGAATCAGCAAGCTCAACTATGTTTTCAAAACCTTGTTTACGGCCGATAGCATTTACATAAACTTGATGGTCTATACATCATAGGCACGGTCTTCCTTTGTTCTACATTTCCTACACAAACCTCTATTGATAAAAATGACAAGACATTCACTATCCTACAGTAAAGACACTTGGTGGGACACGGTGGTCTCTAAACTCCTGTCTTCTATATGAAGGAATGTTCTCACTGATTCCAAGACTGGGCCGGAATGAAGGTCACCCATGAAGCACCTTGAATTGACTTCACTTTGGCAAATACTTTGAGTCACGGTCCATTTGCTTAATTCCCCATGCCCTGGATGAGCTGGATACACGTGCCCATGGCAAGAAAGAGAAAACCTGTGCACGGTGATGCTGCTAAATCGCAGCACTAGGAGATACGTTTCACCTTCAATGTACAGGCACCAAACTCCACGGAGAAACTCAAGCTTGCATTTGGGGGTTCAGAGGGGATTGCACAGTGCAACAGAAACCTCAGAAATCATCCTCACAGAAGCTTAAGAAAAGCAACGGCAGGCCACCGTGGTGGTACACGCCTCTAATCCCAGCCCTCAGGAGGCAGAAGCAGGATCTCCAGGCCAACCTGCTCTACACTGTAACCTCTAGACCAGCCAGGGCTACAAAAGTGAGACTCTGTTTTTTAGTAGAAAAGAAAAAAGAAAACTAATGTCTCCCCTCAGGTCCTATATGATTTTACAGTCACTCCATATTTGGAGATAATTAGGATTTTCTTCCAACTGAGAAAAAAAATAGCAAAAACACTTTGTTATGCTCTTTTAACTATTAGTTTAAAATAAAACAGCAGGAGTATGATATTAAAGGTTCCCCTTCAAAACCAGAATGCTTTTCATGATTTAAATGATCTACTCAGTTTTCACTTACTCATTATTCTTGAGGAAAGCATGCCCGTGCAGCCCCTACCCACAGCATCAAAGAGAAGGACTCGTGTCCCTGCACTCTACAACAGTCCCACTTACGTGTGCCAATGTAATGCCATGAAAATGAGGGAAATTGTCTCGTGTTCACCCAGGTCTCCTGAGCTCCAGCTATACAAACATGTTAAAACTGAGGATCTACTACAAAATGCAAGTAAGAGACAGTGGCCCTGGATCCAATGGAACTGTAAATGAAAACTCTGGATAAATGATATAATATACGGCTTGGGTGTGAGATTTAAAAGTTACAGAACTTTGCACAAATATGCATCAAGGAAAGTGGGCAATGTCTGTGTTTCGAGTCCAGAGATGACAAGCTTGGGACTTCTGGAAAAGGCAGTGACGTCAAAAGCTCGGTCACTAGCACCAAAAGTTCACACACACACACGGAGATTTGGGGTCTCAGAAAACAATGACCCCAATGCTTCTTGGCATGCTGACTACTTTGACCATGGGGTGGCCTCAGATACAACCCTGCTGACCTTTCCCCTACTCCACCTTCTCCCCAGAGGCAAGTCACAGAAACCAGAGAGCCTCTTCCACAAGGTAGGCAAAAACACTCCAACACCTTAGCCCAGAGACAGCTGTGGCTCTAGAAATAGTTTTCAAATCTTCTGTCTACCTTTCTGTGTAAGAGCCGGCCACAAAACAATAGCTCCACATAGTCTGCAGTAGGCTTTGAGGCCCGGGTTCTACGGAGGCTTTGCCTTGCACCCCGGGGAAAGGAAGAGCTGCCACAGAGCAATTTGCTCAACTATGTCCTCAGCCCATCCTTTCTTCCTTCCTCCAATCACGTTTCCACATGGCTGCCATAAAGCCGTCCAATACGCTTTCTTCTTCGTAACCTGATTTCAAATACATCGGTGTCAGCTGTGACCAAGACGCTGGGAGAAAAGGGATGGCACCCTGCTACCCTGACAAATGCCATGATCTTTAGCCAGCTAAGGCTAGCACGCAAACCATCAACCTGCCATTGCAGGCATATATACTCACATAACTGACCCAGCACACACATCCCCTTAAATCAGTGGTTCTCAACCTTCCTAACGCTGCGGCCCTACAATACAGTTCCTCATGCTGTGGTGGCCCGCAACCATAAAATTATTTTTGTTGCTACTTCATAACTGTAGTATTGCTACTGTTACAAATCGTAAATATCTGTGTTTCCTGATGGTCCTAGGCAACCCCTGTGAAAATGTCCTTCGACCTCCCAAAGTGGTCGTGACCCACAAGTTGAGAACTACCATCTTAAATGAATAGGGATAGCGGACCTAACAGGCTAAATACATCAGTATCAAGGAACCTAAGAGTTCACTGACACCCTCTTTTTGACTGGCCCCCGCCCCCAAGGCTTGAGGCAGGCCAAGGGAGAGCGGACCAGGTTTCCTTTGTAGACATGGTTTATAGGACAATATCAAAGAACAGGAGGCAGACCTGAAGAAATGAGAGGCTTTTCCTCACAGCCAACCCCAACACCTGAGAATCCAGGGAAAGAGTAGTAGCTAACCCCATCCGCCCCAGCCATCAACTGAAAGACACGGGGTGGACCTCAGAGAATCGGAAACGCCCATGTTCTCAGGCACGAGAAAACATGGGTGAGTCCCATAGAGACTGGGCACAGCTGCACACATCACTGCCCTGTAACTAGGCAATTGGATTAAACACTCACATGCCCCCATGTGCATACGCAGACTGGAGGGGCACCTTCTGCAGGGAAGCTAGCTTTCCTGTCCTGGAGGTGGTCCTCCTGCTGGGTGAGCTGGTCTTCCGGCTTCACAAACTCCCTTGGTCCCTTACTTCCTTCTTCCCCAATTAAATACAGCCGTTCCTTTCCTTAAATCCATTTCTAGTCCACTTCACAGCCAGACATGGAGAGGCACAGCATGGATACTGGGTGCAGCCACGTGGAAGGACATGAGCCAACCCTGTCTTTTCCTCAAAGATTGCTGTGCTGAGCCAGACCCCACAGGCGGAAGGAACCGTGACTTAACAAGAGACAAAAACAGGGTTAGCCATCACATCATGAAAAGTTAAAATGCCTGTTAGGAAAATGAGTGCTAATTCAGTCTTCTACCAAGACTCTACACTTTGACCAACAGAAGAGAATGGAGGAGACTGGAAAGAAAAGAAAGCTATTCTCTAACTATGGGTGTTCAGAACCATCCTTACAAAAAACACCCACAGTGCCATTTCAGAGTCACAAGGAAAAAAAAGGTAAATGAAGCACCGAATAAAAGATGCAAACAATAATTTAACTAGTGCTTATGGCAGAAACATCGTTTTAAGGGACTGTAATAAATGGAGGAAGAAGCATTAAGATATGAAGACAGAATTGTGTTTACCGGCATCCATGCTGACCTGGACTCTAAACCACTTCAAACAGTCAAATGGCCCACACATGTGGTGTGATGCTACTTAAGTGGAGTCCTACAAGGCCAGACTTTGAAGTCAATGTGAACATAGTTGCTCACCACACCGGTGAGCAACACTGGTCCAGAGTCGGAAATGGCCTGCAGCACCCAGTCCACACTGCAGCCGGAGGTTCATGCACATCCTCCAAATCTCGGAGCTCAGAACGGGGCTGCGGAGAGCCACAAAGAAACTGTCCTAGGAACGCTGTGCATTCAGAGAAAACAGACCTCAAAAGGTCTCCCCATAGCGAGGCACTGAACATGCAGCCCTGCGAAGGTGCAACTGTAAGTGTTATGTTAGATCAACGGCAAAGTATCAGGGAGCCCAAATGTGTGGAGGAGAACAGACTGGAGTGTGCAGCGGTGCCTGCTCTGGCAACATGCTCAGGTGCCGGCGTGTACGGATGGATGCTAAGAACAGCACATTACAACATGAGAAAATTTAGATAGAAGAGACAAGCAATGACTCCGGAGGCGAACACGAGATCGGGTGTTTCCATGCATCAAATGCTGAGGGCCTCAGAAGAGAGGTGTGTTTTGTTTGATCCAACTGGCCCACAGCAGCCAGAGCAGATTAACAAGCATTGTTGTGTCTGAATGAAGTCTCAGACCTTCATCAAAACCAAAGAAGCTTCACAGAACTCTGCTGAGGCAGGCTGACGGCTCACACCCTGGGGCTCTGGCGAGGTGAGTTGCCCACTGCTGTTTTACGCGTCTCACTGTTAGACCAGTGCGCACTTAACACACCAACGCAGGCAACTCCAGAAAAGGATGCGAAACTTTACTGTGGATGTGCTTTTAAGTTAGTGTCAGCTTACTGCCCATCAGCTAGCTAGTCTACTGCCAATTAGCACCTTAAACATTGCGTGTAAATATTTGAGGAACATGTTTGCAATTAAAAGGAGGAAATATTACACATTAAAATCAGGAAGAGACTTTAGGTTAAACGCTGGAAGGTAGCTGGTTCTCAAGATATCACATTTTCACAGCTTAACACAAGACGGTATATGCACCCTGAAATAAAACACAACATGCGGCTTCCATTTAAAATTCAGCAAATGTCAATTATTGTTTACTATTTCCAAAGCTAATAGGTTCCCTAATTGAATGTAAGAGGTTTAAACTCGGGGCATCATTAACTTACATGCCATGATAAAGTGTTGGCAAGCACTTTCAGTACCAAGGAGGGAAAGTTCCAGATTTTTTTGTATTAGCTTTTAGTGGCTGCCCTTTGTTAAACAATAGGAAAAGTTAGTGCCCAACACTATGCTTAAAAGCAAGCTTTATTCCTAAGTAAACTAGGAACAGAAAATTGCCGTAACATAAAAGATAGAATTTCTAAAGAATATACCCTGAATTGTCATAGAAGTAATATAACTCAAAAGAAGGAATACAAGAGGTCACAATTAAACCAAGCAGCCATTTATCCAGAATTAGAGTCTCGCATTATTGGGACACGGTGTCTAAGTTGTTGGGCTTTGAAACTGGGTCAAAATTATTCATAGAACAAGTTATACTTCATGGAAATCATAACAATTTCTCACATCAGAAAAGACGCCAGCAGTATTCATTCACGAAGAAAAGTCTAGAAACCTGGCAGATAGTTAAACGATGATACCAGTGATTAGGGATCTAGTTAAAATTAAACAGATTTAGTCTTTTCAAATCAGTAAACCAAGGGCTGCTAAGATGCCTCAGTAAGTGAATGTCCTTGGTTCCTTCAAGCCTGAGTCCCACAGTTCGTCCTCTGACCCCTACACACATGAACACATGAAAAGAATTATTTTAATTGAATGGTTAATTCAAGGAGGGTGAGGCAATGGTAGAAAAGAATTTGGAGGCAGTGGAACTATACTTTCCATTTTATAACGGGATTGTTTTAATCTGTGCAAATCCACACAATGTGCAGCATCCACTGTGGCTACTACTGAGAGTGACAGGGCCTGGAGGTCCAGCTGCCGAGGCAAACGCAGTGTGGGGAAGATGCTGGCGGTGGGGAGGATGGCAAAAGGAGCAGTTGGGACATCAATCAGATCTCGGCATCAGACACTCTATTTGTATTAAGAGTAATTAGATGGATGCTTTAAAGTTATGTGACCCCTTCATTCAAACAGAACCATGAGGCCACATTTCCTATTAAAGCTGGCAGGAATTGTTTCTATCATGTCAGAATCCAGGTAGAAGATAAATCTTTAATATTGCATACATGGAGAAACAATTTTTAAAAAAACTGAATCAGAGTGAAAGAAGAAAAATTACAGGACCACAGAACCATGAATAGTTCCTCTCTTTATGCATTAGCAGTCATGGAAAGCTACAAGGAGGCAGATCACATGACTTTCATGTGTGTACACCTATCTTACATTATATGTCTGCACTAATTGTACATGTCTTTAATTTTGGGGGGGAGTTGGGGGAGGCTGTTGTTGTTGTTGTTTTGATTTGTTTTTTCGAGATAGGGTTTCTCTGTAGCTTTGGAGCCTGTCCTGGAACTAGCTCTTGTAGACCAGGCTGGCCTCGAACTCACAGAGATCTGCCTGCCCCTGCCTCCCAAGTGCTGGGATTAAAGGTGTGCGCCACCACTGCCTGGCTAATGTTTTTATCTTTTGTTATATCAAACCCTAAAGGTCATCTCATTCTATTGCATGCTACTTGTCATTGTTTGAAAGATGCCTGTACCCACCAACACACTTCCCAATTACCACATACCCTACAGAGTAAAGGAGACCTGGTAGACTTGTTGTTCTGAGTGACTGTACCCTACAACCATGACAGTGTTCACACAATCCCTTCTGGGCACATCTGATGAGAAACAGCTTGCATGCTTCACCTGAGATGGGCCAATGGATTGCCTCCCACAGGACTTTGGGGAGAAAGACAGGCATGTCTCTGGGTGGGCAGAACTGCTACAAGGAAATCCCAGCAGGGTGAAGCAACCAGCGGCACAGAGGGCAGAGAAAACTCCCCTAGGCAAACAAGGCAGAGCACAAGACAGGAGAGCAGAACCAGGGGGCACTGGGACTTCTAGAGTTTCCAGCCAGTTCCTGTACTGGTTGGTACTCATCAGCTTCCTGTGCTGCATGGAGCTGGAAAGAGCCCCTGTTGTTCCACTGCAGCTTCACGGTTTCCCTTGTGTAAGAAGCTAAGCTGAGTCTGCTTTTGTGACGTGCAGTATAACGGAGCGAATGAACACTCCTATCATCCTGCTCACAACGGAAGAGCGCTACGCTTCTTCAGCTCCTTTAAGTCAATCTCAATGAACAAAATTAGAGCACTGAGGTTTTTTCATTCACGTTTGCTTTGACTGTGAACCCTGAGTAGGAGCCAGACTCTTACAGAGCCTCTCTCCACCCTAAGTCAAGACCCTCCTTTGAAGACCAACGTCCTAGTATCTATGAAAGAACATTCCCGGTACACAAACTATGGTCACTCTTGCACTAAGCCTTTCAGGACACAGTGGTTTACTAACCCTTCCTCTCACACCAAGCCACATAGGATTTCCTCCTTTAAATGTTCAGGAGGTGAGGGATTTTTCTGTGCATCATTTCAAGATCTTACGATCATTCTGTCTTGGGCCACTCCTACCAAATAAGGTTTACTGCTACCTTTCAACTGTGTTTAATTCAGTTATCCAAGGATATGTGTTTACCTCCAGTTTCTTGGGAAAAGGAAGCTAGGTTCAAACCTACTCAACCAACAAGATTGTGCTTCATTCATCTCTACAAGCTCAGTGGGCAGCAGAGCATGAAGGAGGTGGTTTATACCCAGAAAACAACTACCAAGTAGTCAAATAACCAGAACACACGGAGACCGTGACGTATCCACAGCAGCAATGTAAGTAATTATCATTACGGCAGTCAAAGCTACTTTTCAGATATAGATAGTGGCACATTTGGTGTGTCCAGCTGTGTACAGTGGACAGAGACAAATGGGCTCCTCTTCAGAAGATGCCAAATGTCGCTCAGCTTCTTCACCTCTTTCAGGTAGAGAATACATCGTTGCTTTGATACAAAATAACCAAACCTCACACCTTGCCACACCATAAAGAACATCAGCATTTCTTTGCAGAGGCTTATTTGTGACTCGTTGTATCCCAAAGCCAATCTGAGTAAATGTTGCTGCAACAGAATCTAGTAGCTACAGTTCTGTTCTGAATAGAAATGTGGCCCCTGTGTGAGGATCATGGAATTGCAGGCAAGAACTGAAGAATAAATAACTACAATTGCTTTGCTTTTTACAGTAATTGATGAAATGTTTATCATTCCTAATAATATCAAGTACTGAGTCATTTACGACATGGGAATGAGTTCTCTTTTCTGGCAGCCTGGTGACTCTGGTCAATGTGTAAGAGGCTAACGGTAAACTATGACAAAGAGAGCAAAGGCAACTCTGGATCCACTCCTCACTTCCCTTCCTCCAACCCACACACATCAAACAGTTCTAACTACACTGAAGCAATAATTAATTCTGTGCATACACGACATGTACTTCTTCTTGCATTGCTGTTGTATGTGCACCATCCTGGGGATAGACTCTGGGGGCCCCATGCTGAGCTAGAATTCTTCACAAGCTACACCCTCTCTATCTTTACAGGCTGGGATAAATGCCCTCAGTGTCGAAGGCCCATTTTACCTCTAAATCAATGTCCTTTTAACTGTTTTTGAAACCCTTTGATAAAGCATACCACCATCCTAATCCCTCTGCGTTTCTGTGTGTCTTTTTAACACAGGTGACTGCTATAGTCTGCCCCATATTTAATTAATTGTGCTCGCATCTTACAGGGGCTCATTTTGACTGAATCGATCTTATTGGCAAAGTAGTATTTTTCATTGATCTAGGATTTAAAAGACTTTGTTGGCTCATTGATGCAAAGCTGTTATGATTTTCTAAAGCCCAAGTACTCAGTGGACTAAACTTGCCTCTTAGAATCATTAAATACGTTCCTGTGCCTTTTCCAGAAGGAGTTATAAATAAGCATTGGAGAAGTAGCCAGATATAGATTATTATTAAAAACCCAATTTATTTTCAACAGTGAGCATCTAGGCCATTCACAAGATCATCTCGATGAAAACTGAACAGCGAGACAAGAATTCTGCCTGAGATACACAAGAGCAGTTGGGGGAGTGCACAGTAAAACCCCAAGCTGGCAAACCAAGAGTTCTCATGAGAACGCATACCTATCAGGGTCACGCCTTCACCTGTAAATGATGTGTGACTCCACAGTTCAGCAAAGTTACTCCTCCAACAGAACACACAGGCAGGCACAGCGGGCAATGAAAAGGATGCTCTCTGCCCTCATTCAGTCTAGGAGGGGTGACTTCCGCAATGGATAACAGACTTCAGAGATCCATCATACAGTCACAGAGCCAAGGAGGAAGATGTCATCCTAAATGATGCCGCCTCAGAGGAACCTTGATGGTTAAGAGAGCACACCTGGCAGCCATAAGGTCTTAGGCTCAAGAACCAAAGGTGTTTCCAGGAGCTGAGCTGAGATTGCTCATGTTACCTAGAACAGACATTAATATGTGTCCATAGAAAGATAAACTGTTCTATTCTTTAAGCACAGAACTGGGAAGGCTTAACAAAGCTGGCCACTGGCTGTGCACCTTTATTAGCACGAGTAACATCCACTGTGCTTCTGAACACACTATTCCAGAGCTGTTCAAAACAGTGGTACATGCTGGTCATCCCAGGAAGAAAGAAACAACTGAATTTTAAGACCTGGATATAAAAACATCACAGGTTACTCTGACTACTGGAAAAGAAATTAGGGCCCAGAAGAGTATTTTTTAGGAATTTTTCTAGACTCTCTAAAAGGCACACCTGTGCACATCAGTAATCCATCCCAAACCTCAATCTGTTATGATTCAAATTTTAGTCATGCAGAAAGAGTTGACAATGCCAAAGATATCTTTCATGTATATATGTCTGCATACGTCAAATTAACACCGACTGTGTTCAAAGGTTTTGTGAGTAATTTTTCAACCTGAAATATGCAATCATGAAGAAAGGACTGGAGTCCAGGCAGGACAAGTGTAAGAAGAGGCAAAAACTCCCCCTCATGTAAAAACCTGCATTTTCAGTTCTTCCAATGAAGCATTTTCAGAATTCAATTTAGCTGACGGTTATGGTGTGAACCATAATTCCTACACTTGGGGAGTTTACATCAATAGATAAAGACTTTGTTTTTAAAACTCTGTGGAGATAACGCTTTTGTGAGAAGCAGGGTTGTCCCCATGGGTGACAGGAAGTAGAGAGAAGACAGAAAGCAGAAACGGTCCATTAAGTTACGTTAAAACCTTCTTTCAACAGATCCTGATGGTGCTTTCATGAGATACAAAAGACGGCCACCACGAGCCAGGGTCAGGACCTCCCAGGGATCTGTCACAGCCGCAGCACTGGGCACTAACATGGCTTGCTCATGAAAGAATAGCAGAACCACACTACAATCTCTGTCCTTCCCCAGAACATGTACTTGGTGAGGACATGCTGTAAACACTCCTTGTAGCAAGGTTTGGTTTCTTTTGCGTGTGTCACTATGTGCTGGGAATGAATCCAGGGCACACATATACTCTGCCACTGAACTGTGCCTCCAGCAACCGCTTCAAAGCAAAACCTTCCTGGCAGTAAAAATAGGTGTCACCAGCACTTAAAGTAAGTACAAAAGAGTTGAGTTCCGACCCAGAGAAGGCAGGAGGGGGTGAGAAGCACAGCTTTGCTTACTGAAAATATCTGGTGTAAACTGCATCCTAACTCCAGTCTTATGAGGATGAAGAGTATGGAATAACAGCGCTGAGGAATCAGAAGTTCACTGCACTGTCTTTATCATCACTCCCAACCCTTTGTGTTCGCCAGGATTTAAACTGTTCCTAGCTGACCTTACAGTAGCCAACATGACAATTCAAGAACCCGATCTCACTGACGCTGCAACAAAGTTTCCTTTCAATCGGTTCCAATTTCCATTAATCCTTACTCAAAACTGTACTCGTTAAAACCAGGTGCAGATTATGCTGTTCTGGCCGAAGGATGCCGAAAGGCCTGTGAGTTCCAGGCTTGATTTTCAATGAGATGCTATTGGAGGAAGAGAACCTCACAAGCTACACATATGGGGGGGCGCTGGAAGATGGCTATGGGGTGTGAGTCTCTTGTTCTTGCTTGTCTGAGCTTTGAGGGGAGAAGCTCATCACAATGAGCTTGCTGTCCCGGCAGTCACGAACTGGAGCCGTGAACCATACACCTTTTCCCTCTATCTAGAGGTACCGTCTGCTGTTATCATCTGCCATGGAAGCCCACAGCAACAAAGCAGTGTTAGGAAAGTCACGACACCAGGCATCTTCTGGTGAGGCACATTCAGGATGAGTTACTCAGCTCCACACGGTGACCCTGTAGTGCAGGTTGACACAGGGTGTCATCCCCCTTCTCCGCACCCATGGTGCCGAATGTACGCAGAGTAAACCCTACAGCTCTGGGCACAGTACTTACTGTCCCATTTTCAAGTTAGAAGTTTTACAGGATCTTGTTTTTACATTTCAGGACTATCAACATCAAATCTGTGTCTTAAGCCAAATAAGGCATACGTGTCTTCAGAAAAGTGAACTATCATCCCTTTCTGGAAGGAAGTGCAAAGGTGTCAAAAGATATAATCTTCCTAATCTAATGAAACGAGTTATTTGAATTAATTGGAAGTTAACACATAACGATTAAGCTCAGGAAAGCACTGATGATGATAACATCTCGTCCAACGCAACAACAGCAGCTTTAAAAGTCAGAACAATGAGGGTCTTAATCACTGTGCAAACCTGAGGCAATTTATTGTGCAATTATATATATATGAGAGTAAGTTTAATTCTATCAAGACAATTCATCTGGTCACTTCCGAAGACCATCCAGTCAAATCAAACACATGGCATGAAAAGAATCAAGCACACATAAACCCGAGAAGCGAGTGTTCTTAATAACCCTGTGCCTCGGTGCTACCAAGTCTTAAAGTCTGACTTTTCAAGGGGTGGTCTGGAGGCACAGTGCACCTGGGGACTAATCCAGTTTGCAGGTCAAATCTAAGGTGCCTTTAGTACCAGGATGTTGCATCTTCATCCACCTGGATGGTGGCAGCTGCTCCTCTAAGACCCCATGGAAGCTGAACACAGTGGCACAGGCTGGAGCTCAGCTCCTAGGAAGCTGAAGGAAGCTGAAGCAAGAGAACAGAACAGTCCCAGGCCAACCTGGGGAACAGTGAGGCCCTGCCTCAAAAACTAAAATAAAAAGAAATTCAAAACAAACCACAAAAGAGCCTGTGGAGGGCAGGCAGAAGCACCTCGGCGGACAGAGTGCAGGCCTGGCATGCACAAAGCCCTGGGCTTGATCAACAGCAAACAGAACTGGGCATGGTAGAACAGGCCTACACCACCAGCCCCTGGGAGGTGGAGGCAGGATGATCAAGGTTATCCTCCGCTACAAGACTATCCTGAGCTACATGAGACCCTGCCTCCCACCGCCATGACCCCTCCCAAAAAAGACAGCCGACAAAATCTGCAACACTAAAGGGATCAATCTTTTCCTTTAAGGCAAAGTTTGGAGATGTTTATATTAAGCACTGTATTACGTCATTGTCACCCTCCTCGATTCCAACTCTTCTCATGTTGTTCCCTCTCAAATGCACAAGCACATCTTCAATTACTATTACATACACGTCTGTGTATCTACAAATACAGCCATTTAGTGTTGTTTGTTTGTAGATGCGTTTAGAGCTGACTGCTTGGGGTTGGATAACCATCTGGGCTCATCTCTGAAGACCAATTCTCCCTCCCTTGGAGGCCATTAGCTGCCTGTAGCTCTTTACAGCTTTTTAAAAACCATTTTTACAGCCGGGTGGTGGTGGCGCCTTTAATCCCAGCACTCGGGAGGCAGAGGCAGGTGGATCTCTGTGAGTTCGAGGCCAGCCTGGTCTACAAGAGCTAGTTCCAGGACAGGCTCCAAAGCTACAGAGAAACCCTGTTTCAAAAAAAAAAAACATTTTTACATATTATTGGACAGTCACATATGTATAAGGTGCATTTTGATAGTCACACCATCACCATCCCTCTTATTCTTTCTCCTCTCTATGCAAACTCTCCCTGCATTCCTTCTCGTCTTTTAAGTCTTATTGTATGAGAGACTCACTGAGTTTAATTAAGGTCGCTTGCACGAGCATGAATGGTTGGGTGAATCGAGCTTTTTACTGTGGGTAAGGGGACCCTGATATGTAAAGTGTGAATTATGGTGATACGTGACTTTTCCTAATTTGCCCATTTGTTAAATTCAAGAACAAGGGAAAATGTCTTGTTCTGTCAGTGATTAAATAGAATCTGGTGAGCAGATAACCAATAAGCTGATGCCCACTATTCTCTTGATCCTAGGGTGTCTGTGGTGACAGTACAGAGAGCACTTCCTTGTGACTCAGAGGGTCGGCAGCCGAGTCACAGGTTCTTATGACGGGGATAAGGGAACTGGCACCAGGCCCTGCTGCCAGGCCATGCACGACGACAAGCACTCTGCAGAGTCTTGAACACTTTTTGCATCTTCAAATATGGATAACACACATGCATCTCTAAGGGAATATGAAACCGACAGGAAGGTCCCCAAGAGACATTTCCAGACTGTCCACTAAACACAGCTGACAAAGGGAAAACCCTTCTGCATCTTTGGAATGGTGTGAGCTGACAGCAAAAGACACACTTGGAGTAATGCCCAAGACGGATGAACTCTTCTGCAAGAGGGGCATCGTCCTCCCTGGAGGGGCATCGTCCTTCCTGGAGGGGCATCATCCTCCCTGGAGGGGCATCGTCCTCCCTGGAGGGGCATCGTCCTCCCTGGAGGGGCATCATCCTCCCTGGAGTGGCAACGTCCTCCCTGGAGGGGCATCGTCCTCCCTGGAGTGGCAACGTCCTCCCTGGAGTGGCAACGTCCTCCCTGGAGGGGCATCGTCCTCCCTGGAGTGGCAACGTCCTCCCTGGAGGGGCATCGTCCTCCCTGGAGGGGCATCGTCCTCCCTGGAGGGGCATCGTCCTCCCTGGAGGGGCATCGTCCTCCCTGGCACACAAGGGCAAGGGAAAGCAAATGAAGCTCCTAGGTGTAAACACTAAGTGTGGGGAAACACGTGCCCGCAGAACGCAGGACATACATACAGCCTGATGGGAGCAAGAACACGGAACAACTTCCCTCGCCCGTTCTCAGCCAAAGCAGCAGTTTTACATATAGGTCTCAAGCTATAGTCGTTCCATAATATACATATAAAGCATGTTCTTTTGCTTTGACAATAGAAACTATTACATAAAAGCCCCACCATAGCATTTTACCGAATACTATATAGACAGTAGATTAAACAAATTAATTGAAGAGGGGTGTCTGACTCTTTATGGTTGGCAGCATCCATTTTTCAGCAGTACAAATAAAACAGCTTAGTGATCTAATTGCTACTAAGGTCAAGAGATTTTCACAATAAGAAGGCATCTTTAAGGGCCGGGAAGCTACACTAATCAGGAAAGTGCTTGCACAGTGATCTGAGCTCAGTCCTCAGAGTGTATGTACAGAAGTCAGAGAGGCCCGCTGGTGATGGCTGCTGCTAAGCCTGACCATCTGAGCTCAACCAGGACCCACGTGGTGGAAGGGAAGAACCAGCTTCCACAAGTTGCCCTCTGGCTTACACATGTACACACATGTACACATACGGGTGAATAGATAAATGCAATAAGAATAATTTCTTTCTGAAGTCGTGATGGCACAGTGTCTAGGAACCTAGTACTAGAAGGATGGTGGCAAACAGATCCCTCGGGTTCCTTGACAAGTCACCCCAGCCTACTCAGTAATTTTCAGGCCAAGATGGATACATTGTTTCCAAAAACTAGGAGGATAGTGACAGTGGATGGACAGCACCTCAGGGTAACTTTGGGCTTGCACACTCATGCACACACAGGCAGTATACAACCACACCCATAAGCACACATGTACGGACACGTAAAGAAGACATCTTTCAAAGTTAGTAGTGGATCACTTCTTCAAGATGTTCTACTTTGGGAAGTATAAACAAGCATTTCTAAACCGTCCAGACCCTCCGGGACTTCTTGTAAATTGTGTTTAGAACGCAATTTAACCTCTCTCCTTAAACTCACTTCCTTCATAAAGACTCGGACAAGGAGCAGTAGCGTTCACTGGTCAAGATGCCACACAGGACACTGACACCAGGAAATACAGCCTATAGCTGCTTGGAGAATGCGCCAGTGTAGAAACTATATGGTTAATGGGTTTGCCTGAGAGCCAGCCTCCAGGATGGGACTGCATGGCGGAAGGGTGTGGCACAGGAAAGGGGTTTCTGAGTTTCTGCATCGCAGCCGCAGCGTACGGGGCATCCTGACCACACCGTGGGTGGTTGTTGTATGTTCTAAAGATTAGCTACAATTCACTACAAAACACCTTAAAACGTTTGTTACAAAATAATGACAACAAACTGAAGTCATCTGAATTAAAATCTCTACTAAATAAGCACGCAAAGGTTCGCTAATGTATGTTAATGATAATATTGGCACACACATACCCATAAACATTTACATGCATATACACATAAATATATGCATTTATACACAAAAATACACATTTGCACAAACGCATATGTGTATACACATAAGCACACATGTGTATGCACATAAATATACACATGTGCACGTAAAAACTAACTATACACATGATCACACATATACACATGTTCACACATAAACATGCACCGTGTTCACATATAAATATACATATGTACACACACATAAATATACGCTCACACACACACATAGATAGCATATGCAGTTTGGTCACTCAAGTCATTTCTAAAATAAGAGTCGTGAGAGACACTGTGCCCTCGGGACATAGTCTTACACTAGTTTAACTTAACTTTAACCAGCTAGGCCACTCAGAACTGCACCTGTAAAGGCTGCCTTCGTGTGAAGAGCACCTCTTAAAGCTCATTAGTCCACACGAGAGCAGAGACAGACACAGCAGCGATGCACTTTGACAAGTTAAAATTTGTCAGTGGCTTTTTTTCTATTTTTTAAATGAGATGTGGGTCTCACTGTGTGGCTCTGGCTGGCCTGAAGCTAGCTGTGTAGATTAGTCTGCCCCGGAGCTCACACAAATTTGCCTGCCTGTGCCTCCCCAGTACTCGAGGTAAAGGCATGTGCCGCCACACCTGGTTCTCAGTGGCGGAAGTCGCGACGCTGTTATTGAAATAAACATTTAAAGACAGTAAGAACAGAAGCCAGTAAGGACAGTTGGACGCCACTCTTTTACCAGGATGGTTAGAAAACAGACCTGAAACTAACAGGTTCAAGTTTATGCCTGGACTTTATCCTCCGAAGCACTTGCTCTTGGTAACTACGGCGAGACCAAGCAAGCACCATTAGGTCACCACCAGGTATCAATGGACTTCTGTCCTCTGAGAACTGGACAGGTGGGTTACCAAAGAGGAAAATCAGTGCCTTCTGTGGCTGTGCGCCTTGCATCCAAGAGGCCAACCTGCAGGCACCAGATGCTGCCCTGAGCACGCTCAAAACTGTGATCTGTGGGGGTGTGGCAAAGACAGACGGAAAGAGACCAATCATATTTAATTAAAACAAAGAGAGAGACCATTAATTGTTCAAAGTAATGAAGTACCAGGTTCAAAGACAGTGCTTTCAACAGAGCTGTGTGACTGAGGTGCAACAGTGCATCTGGGCAACCGACTCTCCTCCAAAGCAGGGGTTTGCAAAGATTGAAAAGAGAGACACTGGACCCAAGAGATGGTAACAGACAGCACCCAAGATTGAAGAGAGAGACACTGGACCCCACGTGATTAACACACAGTGTCTAAAACCTATTCCCCATCCGGAGCAGACACATTCACTGTGTGGACTCAGAGTTCTCTCGACTGGAAAGAGTGCACTCAAGTCAGCTGCCTGACTCCTTTTCCCTGACTGTTGTTTCAAATAATATTCACCTCATCACACTTCCCCCAGTCTCTTCACAGAGAAAAGAAAAAAAAGACTTTGTTTTATTTCTTATGTACAGATACTAAACCCAGGGCCCCCTTGCAAGCTAATCACAACGACCCTCATACAGAGGGACCTACACCCTCCAAGCCTTCAAAAGAATGTCTCCCCAGATAAGCAATCATTTATAAATAACAATGAAAAGAATAACTACATTTTCCTTCAGAAGAAAATCATTGTTAACAAATTCCAAACAACCAAAGACAGCGAGACAGCACCGGCCAAGAAAAAACCCACACTCCACAAAGACACAGACATGAGCCTACAGAAGCTGCGCAGAAAACAGTCACCCCGAGGGACCACAGAGGACTGCGAAGCATTGGATCCCAGCACAAGAAACTTCAAACAGGGACACGAAAGATGATTTTGATCCTCCCATTTTAAAAAATGGGAGAAATTATGCTTGAAATAAATTTGGAATGCTTAAAGATAAGACTGCACTTAAATAAAGCAATGTTCTTAAAAGGAAGCCAGCATAAATCATGACAGAATACAACCGCGTTTACGTTTTTCTGTTAATATTAGAAAACAGATGAAATGAAGGCCATCTGTGGCATTATCAATGAGGGCTGAGTGACAGCAGCTCACCCGAGCCCTTCCTTCTGACTCTGACAACTAGACACACTGGACGACAAAAATCCTTCTTCATTATTAGACTATTTTCTTGTGAAAATAAAAATAGGAACAGATAATTCAAAAAAATAGGAGATGTTCCTTTCCCTTTCCTTCAGACAAAGATAAAGATTAGGCCCAGAGGAAATTTTTACAAAAATGGGAAAACCAAAGAAAAAGCATGTATGGAATCGTATAAAGAATTTTTAGCTTAAATTTCTAAAAAGCTGTTTATGTCCACAGTCAATAAAACACTGTAAAGATATAAAATCCACACCGATCGTCCCCAATCAATAGTCCTAAAACACTGTAAAGATATAAAATCCACACCGATCGTCCCCAATCAATAGTCCTAAAACACTGTAAAGATATAAAATCCACCTAAGTTATTCTGATTTGTGGGTTCTTTTTGGAGTCGTTTATTTTTATTTAACACGAGTGTTTCGCCTGCAGGCATATATGTACGCCAAGGGCAGGCAGGGCCCATGGAAGTCAAAAGAGGACGTTGGATCCCCTGGAACTGGAGCTATGTGTGGTTGTGAGACACCTTGTGGGTGCTGGAAACTGAACCTGATCCCTCTCAAAGAGTAGCAAACGCTCATAAGCCTGAGTCATGTCCCCCGCCTCTGAGTCTGCAGAAACAGCAGAGGCGCTGGATTGCAGCAGGACTAAGCACGGTCCTTGCCTCAGTGCTAAGGCTGGAGGGAAAATAATGTGGACAGACTGCTTTGCTCCCATGCAAAATTCAATGGGAAAATCAATAAGCCTCAAACTGGGAAGGAGACTTCCTTCAGTATGGAAACATGAGTTTAAATTGACATCCCTCTTTTAATTCTAAAATACTGATTCTGTAGTTCCATGACAGGTAGCAGAAATGGAGGTTTCTTTTTATCCCCCTTTAAAGTGGCTTTTATGATGTAGGCCAGACTAGTGTGGGTTTCTCCATCACCTCCTCACCTTCCCAAATGCTGGGCTAACAAAAGGTGTGCAACACCACGCGCAACGAGATTTTCCATTCTTTATCCAATAACCAGAGCTGGAGAGTTCCACACACCTTGGGGTACCAGATACAGGGGGCTCACATATCACCGGTTCAGACCAGGTTTACAGGACATAGGAATCACTACCCTAAGGAAGCCCAATACCTGAACAATTTGAAGCACAGAAATCACAGGCATATGTTGTACACACACACTCGCACAGGAAACGCAGGCATATGTTGTACACACACACTCGCACAGGAAA
>PVIU01026948.1:0-21204 GCA_004026605.1 Ondatra zibethicus | reverse complement strand
GTGCCCGATCTAGTGGGAGCTCACCAAGGCCAGCTGGACTGGGACTGAACGAGCATGTGATCGAAACAGACTCTCTGAATATGACTGACAATGGGGACTGACTGAGAAGCCAATGATAATGGCACTGGGATTTGATTCTACTGCATGTACTGGCTTTTTGGGATCCTAGTCAGTTTGGATTCACACCTTCCTGGGCCTGAATGGAGGCGAGAGGGCCTTGGGCTTCCCACAGGGCAGGGTAACCTGCCCTCTCTTTGGACTGGAGGGGAAAAGGGGAGGGGGAGTGGGGAAGCGGGAGGGAGATGGGAGGAGCGGAGGAGGTGGAAATTTGGAATGGTACTATTTATAATGCAATAATAAAAAATTAAATGTGGAGAAAAAAACAAAAAACACATGATTTGGATATTTTAAATAAGTTTATATGCCATTGGGAATAAAACCAATATAAAACTTTTAAATATGCACAAACTCACTCTGTATCCACAAGTCTGTCTTGGGAAATTACTGGAGGATGAACTTCAAGCAACTACAAAATGACTTGGGAAATTACAGCCAACGGCTAGAAATGATAATTGAATATATTTACATGAGAAACATATTAAACAAATATAGGTTTTAAAATAACGAGATTACTGAAATGTTATATCTTTTAAAGATTCAAACATAATAAAGTCTAGAACAAATTAGCTAGTGAATAACAGAGTATGTGGGAAAATGAGTTCATGATTTGCTCCTTCTATATTATTGTGAATCAAGTGATATCACTTCATTAGAATATAAACATTGAGAGAACAAGAAATATACATATTTGTTAGCTTTACTTTGCCCTGGGTAGATGCAATGAAGTATTATATATATATATATATATATGTGTGTGTGTGTGTGTGTGTGTGTGCACATTTTCCATTCTTATTTGCATGCTGTTTACTTTTATACTCTTTCCTATATCTTATTTCTCTAATAAGACTTCAGGAAATGTATTAAATAAAATTGATGAGAGTAGACATCCTTGTCCCATCACATAACATAATGGATATGTTTCAAGTTTTTCTATATTTATTAAGATGTTTTTTGATGGCGGGTTGTGCATATTGCCTCTAACATGCTAAAAATATGTCACATATATCCTATATTATGCAGAACTTTTAACATAAATGCATGTTAGATTTTTCTCCTCTAATAAGATGATTATGTGATTTCTGTCCTTGATGAAGGACAGAAGTAGATTTCATTCATTGGTTTGTACATACTGAGCCATCTCTAGAAATGAGTGCTGAATCTCTTCACAAAGTCGTAAATAAATATATACCATGATTCAGTGGTAACACTCTTGATCACATAGCCAAAGGATGACATATCCTGCAGTAAAGATAACTACTCACCCATGTTCATTCTTTTTGTTAGCAATAGCTTTGAAATGAAAACTGTATAAAAATATAAGCTGATAAATGGACATAGTTGAGTCATAGAATATGAAAGAAAAAATACAGATGGTCCCCTGGAAGATTTATTTCCATGGACAGTCTTCTTACTGTTGGAAGATGCTGTGAGTGCTAAGGCAGGAAACTAGAAATCATAAGTATTTCCCAGCTGTAAGTTGCTATACTTGCTAGCCTGGAAAGCCATATCCTCCTATGCAATGGTGTCACAAATATTATAGTAGAAACCAATCAATCTATGATGGGATTTAAGGCATGCCCCCCCAAATTAAAGCCATTACTGGTGCCATTATCAGGACAAGACTCTAAAACTAGATAGATCATAGGTCCTAAGGAAAAGCTTACTGCTATTACTCTGTTAAGTAGACATGGTGTTAAGTTGGTTCCTTATGACATATAGTTTTGGTTATAGATCAGAATCTCTCAACCCCAGTTGGAGGAACTTCTATTTGTGGAATATAGTGATTAATAGAGAGCCCACAATTAGCCACGGTTCAGAGAATTATAGAAATAAATATAATCAGAGATAAAAATAAAGTATACTCACCATTCACCCAAAGCTCAGTAATATTTAGGGAAAGGGATATGGACAGAGTGTAACAGAGTTATTAGGTTACTACAAAAAATAATGTTTTCTGGCAAACAACCACATCATTTCAGTATAGCATCTAGAATCCATTCTATACCACATGAAGCTGAATATGCTTATTCTAAAAAATTACTTGTATCTTTTCTTTCTTACTATTTTTTGAAATTTTTCCTGAAAAAATGGATTCTCCTGGAAACATCTCTTTGATTTAGACAGAATGATCTTAATATTAAAATATATCGGGGCATACTTGCTCTTATTCAGTCAGTGCTAACTGTCCTGAACTGCATTTATTTTTTAAAGGGAAAACTTTATATATATATAAAAAAAACTAAGTACAGTTGAATTTGAGTAAAACGTGATTCCTCTATTAGGCAACACTCTGAAGCTAAAAATGTTCAAAGAGTTCTCCATAGCATTAGGATGAGTGGACTCTTAGAGGGGAGAGATGGGAGTGAAGTACAGGAAGCACTTGACTAGCTATGCTTGGATCTTCTTTATTCAGGAAAGATGTGAAATTGTATAAAACCAACTTGATTGTGACTATTTAAAACTCAGGTGTATATTGTTCTGATTAGGTAGTACTTCATCCCTGTTCTAAATAATGCTGCATTTTATTACTTAAAGATTTAATGTATGAACATACTTTCAGTTTCATTGTCTTCCACTTTTGTGAGTTAGATGTATAAGACATTATTCATCCCCTGTTGAACAAACAGAGCAAAGTAGTCTACACAAGCATCTAAAACACTAGGGAAATTCTCAAACAAGGCATTCAATTGCACTGTTACATTTGAAAATTACCTTGTTATTGCTATTACAATTTGAATCAAGACAAAAGCATCCAATTTATTAGTATTATCCCACATATCTCTCTCTTATATTATCATAACATTTTTTCTAGTTAGATGAGGCTTAAGACATTGGTATGATTTATTTGAAAAATATTTCTTTTATGCTGTTGCTTACAATTTTCTATCTAAAAGATCTAAAATTTCAAATAAATATATTTTGGAAGGTATAAATAATTAGAAGAGAGGAGCAATACAGTGATTACTTTATAAATAATTTATTCTATTATAGTCAGAAAAACAATCTAACCACACACACAGTAAATATATAAAATTGAGATTTGGGGTAGACTGGGGGAAACAGAGACTTTTAAATGCAGTTTATGTTATTAACATCACTGTTTCAAAACCAGTTTAATAAACTTGATACATTATTATGGTGTAAAATACCATACAATTTACTTTTGATTAAAATAACTTGGCTACACTAAAAATATATAAGATAGAACAGTCATGACAACTGTAAAAGTTGTCTTTAATTTATGTCTTAATTAACTAACATACAAATTTGGATCAATATCTGCATTTATGTTTTTAAATCATTCCCATATATGGAATCCACAAAGATTGATATCAATGTATTCCTCACAGAATCTTCATAAAGAGAGCTTTTCACTAAGAAATTAAATTTATCTACTTTGCCAACTTTGTGGGTCAAATAGTAATGTCAATAATTAAAATGCTGGGGTACATTTAATATAAATGTTCTAAAAAGTTAGTTCAAGCATAAAGAACATAAAGAAAAAGTTTTACTTTGAGATGTCAATTACAGATTCTATTGAAATATTATAGAATTTATTAAAATATTCAAAATCTCATTTAATTGAAATTATTATTTAAAATTGCTGCTTTCCTGGTTGTCGGTGCTCAATGGAAGAAAGATTAAGCCTAAATTTAAGAATAACTATATTTACAGGTAATCTTTACTGAAAAGATTTTTAATTAGTTTGGCACACCCAAATTTCTTATTCAATAGAGATGAAAATTATATATTTAACATGACTTCTTATAATAATATTGGATATATATGGAGTTTGATCCATGAGTGGTGCCAATTATTGGATATTCTGATTAGAAGTTCACAAGGGGTTCCTTACATTCTTTTCTGCAAAGTGCCTTCATTTTAATTTCTTTATTTTTTTTCTTATTTTTTTAAATTCAGCTTTGGTGTTTCAAGTTAGGGTTTCTCTATACAACATCCCTGGATATTCTGTAATTTGCTTGTAGATCAGTCTGGCAGGCTGGACTCAAACTCACAAGATCTGCCTGAATCTGTCTCCTCAGTGTTGGGACTAAAGTTGTGCACTACCACCACCTGGCAAATTTTAGTTTCTTAAACTGTAAGATGCAAGTAGTTATTGTTCTGTAAGTAGAGACTACTCATTCATTTCTTGGCCACTCAGACCCAAATAATCACACAGAAACTATGTTAATCACAATGCTGTTTGGCCTTATATTAGTTCAGGCTTCTTATTAACTAACTCTTATATCTTAAATTAGCCAATTTCAATTAATCTGTGTGTCACCACAATACTGTGGCCTAGTCGTAAAGGTTCCAGGCATCTGTCTCCTTCAGAAGCTACATAGCATCTCTTTGATTCTGCGTACTCTATATCTGTTCAGATATCCTGCATAGCTTTCCCCTGCTAAGTCATTGACCAAAACAGCTTTATTCATTAACCGATGGTAATAAAACATATTCACAGCAAACAGAGTGAAAGTATTGTTTGCTGACCAAGCGTGGCCCAGAGCTACAAGTTGGAAAATGCCCTTCTCACCCATGCTCTTGGCCAGGCTAAGATCGGCTTCATTTCAGTGAGCTCCCCTTTTCAAGTACATGCTGCTAGGACCCAGGGCCCATTATGTTTATATTTCTCATTTGCTGGGGCATCTGTAGAGGCCACAGTCCATGCCAAGTGGCCAACTTCACAATCAGCAAGGCAGTCCTACCTGAGGTTGGATTGTGTTGGTAGAGACATCTGCTCACACATTTTTCATGACCCCCTGTTTTTAACTCAAGAGTCTTATCATGGTGGACTCATTATGGTAGGCACTGAGTCCCAAGGTTTGGCATAAACTTGTAAAAATGGACACTTACAATTCAAAGCTGGATCTCCAAATGCCTTTGAGCTGTTGTTTTTTTCCAAAAATCCTTTTAAATTGGGGCTAACACTTAACATAAAAACAAACATGGCTCCACAAGACCATGTTTTCTGGATGCTTGCTCCCGCTCCTACTTCCCCCATTGCCCTCTCTGCTTCTTTAGCTGTTATTTACTGTTCGTCTGTCACTGTTCTCTCAATGGATCCATTTTTCCCTGTCCTTCCACTCCTAAACTCTATAGATGTCCTGTCCTTTGTTCCCTTTTCAGCATCCGTTAATACAGTCCATAATGGGACCACCTGTGTGCTTCCTTGGCTTCTGCCAGCTGCCTACAGCAGGATTTTTAAGCTGCCCATCTAACACAGGTTCCCAAATGAAAAATAATTGTTTGCCTGTCTGTTAAAATAATGTGGCCACACTATGCTTTAATGTCTATTAGTGTGATTGTTCCCATAGTATGCATGCCTTATTTCTATGTGTGTATGTGTGCATGTCTTAAGATCTGTAAATCTTATAACTCCAGATTTCACAGATTACAACATCTCTGGAAAAATACAAACACATGGGTAACCTCCATTTTGACCTCACCACCATCTTGGCTAAGAGTACCCACATGTGCTAATATTCTGTGACTTATTCAAATATTCCTTTTAATTTTCTTACATTTACTACAATTGGTAAGCTGTAACTAATTTGATGAAGTACATGTCTCAATTTAACTTTTATGTCGAGTTTAAATATAACTAACAGGTAATGGTACCCAATTCTCAAGTGCCATTATTTATAGATCTGAGAGTGTGGCATTTACCAAAAAACGCTTCTAACACAGAGACATGCCAGCTCCTGCAGCATCCTATAGCTCCTTCAAGAAGAACCATAGTTACAGCATACCTCAAGGTTTGCCTTTGGATATGACAAAGCCACCCACACAGCAAAAGTGCCCTTCTACCTTTTCAGCTTCCTGAACACTACACGGGTATTGATTTTCTCATCCTGCTAAGACAGATAGACTAAATCCTTCCCTCCAAAAAAACAATCTTTGGGCCTCTTGTACTCAGCAGCTAATGGCAGCACTGTTTCTAAGGTTGGCATTCTCCAAAGATAAAGAAGAGACTTGGCTGCGTATCTAAAACAAACAAACAAACAAAACAACAACAACAAAAAAAACTGTCTCATTTCTGCTCATTTATCCCTCTTATGTCTGTCTAATGTCATTTGATAACTTAAGGTACTGGGAGCTCATTACTTCATTTGTGAAGTTTCCTGCTAAGATACAGACAGGTGTGCCTCTTTCACAGGCTTCATAGTCCAGGATTAACAGATTCCAGGTGTATCTTCAGAGATTCTTCTAAAATGTTCCTGTTCCCGTTGTCTTACAGATACCTCCAGGTTCCTAAAAAAGTTCTGCTGCTTCATCAAGAAATCTGGTCTGGTGGAAAACTAACAGGCTCCAGAGCCTATTTTAACGCCACCCATTTTCAAGCATATTTTATAGGTCACTCCTGCCGTCTGGGGCAAGACAAACTTACAAAGGGCCTTCCGACAATGCTAATACCTGCCCCAGCTCCTGGGACTTCACCATTGGTACCAACTCTCCTGGCTCAAAAGGACACTAACCAACTAAAACCTGGTTTTCAAATGGCATAACTACTCTTGTGTCTCAGTTATTCACCCGAGCCGTACCTGTACAACCAGGACAATTCTCTGTCACATTCTTTCTGACAGTTAATGACCCTTTCCATGGATAGCCCCCTTCATAGAGCTAATAATAATATAATTTTTTCTCCTAGCCACCTGCCTTCTCATTGTCCTCAAGGAACAGCTGCCTGAGATCTCCAGGATGGTGGTAAACTGGATCCTGCTCCACCCACAACTCTTGCTCAGGGTGAGCCCACCAACTGCCAATACTCTCCTCTCCCATGTTGCCTCATGCCCGCAGGAAATAGTCATATTTGAACTGGTTTATCCAAAGAGTTTATCCAAATCTGTTTATCCAAGCAGATTTATCCAAAGAGTCTGAAATGTTTGGCTGGATGCTTCACGCCAGCCCCCTGGCATCTGTATATACAAGGAGTCTAAAAAAGGTTAAATTAAAAGCATCACCTCAGCCTGTAACATCCTTATCCAAAAACGTCTGGAATGTTTGGCTGGGGGCTTCACCAGAGCTCCAGGCATAAGCACCCTCCCCTGGGAGTTGCTTCAGTCCAAACTTCATTTATGAGAAAGCCTGCCAAATAGTGAGTCCTCCGAGGGAGGTTAATACCACTCCCCTGGGCTATTTAAACTGCCACCCAGAGGAAAAAACATGTGGTCTCCAGTTTTCTATAGTCGTTCAGTTTTCTGTTTCCCTCTTCAAGTTTTCCCAGAGGGCCACCCAGGAGTGTTGCTATCCATTTAACCTAAGTGTTTCCTAATTTGTTCTAATTTCTATTATTTGTGCCGGCAGAGAGGCTTGTTGGCTCAGAAAATACTTAACACTTATATAGTTAACAATAATTTTAGCTATTCTAGGCTATTGTTTTTGCCATGAAGTTGAGAAATGTCCTTTCAAGGATTTTTTTTTTAAGTATTGATGGTGATTGCTTTCAGTCTGTGATTGTTTCTGGTATGATGGTGAGTTTTACTGAATTATCCCTCAGATCCTTGAGCATGGGAGCCCTTCCCGTTTTCTGATTCCCTCAATTTCTTTCTTCAAAAACCTGAAATTTTCATCATAAAGATTTTCATTTTCTTGGATAGATTTACCAAAAGATATTTTATACTGTATGGGGATATAGTAAAAGATGTTCTTTTCCTGATTTTTTCTTAATCCAATTGTCATTTGTTTATAGGAAGTCCACTAATTTTGGGATGAAGTTTTCATATAGCTACTTCACTGAAAGTGCTTATCAGCTGTAGGAATTTCCCAACTGAACTTTTAAGATCATTTTTATATCTTATCATATCATCTGCAAATAAAATATTTGACTTCTTCCTCTCCAAGTTATATCTCTTTGATTTCCTTCAGTTTTCATATAATGTAAGCTAAGATTTAAAGAACTGCATTGAATACCTATGGAGAGTGGATTGTTTTGTTCCTTATTTCTTTCCATTTATACTGAGGTTAGAAATGGTCTTAGTGTAAACTGTGTTTTCTCATGTTACTCTATGCTGCTTGTATCCTTAATATCTCTAGAACTTTTATCAGGAAGGGGTATTTAATTTGTCAAAAATCTTTTCTTCAATAATGAGATGATCATGTGGTTTTGTTTCTTTCAATTTGTTTATAAGGAGGATTGCATTTACTGATATCCTTATATTGAATGTGGGCATAGTATTCCTGGCTACTTCTAGCTGGTTAGGGGTGCTGATAATCTTATGGGACCTAGAGAAAATTTAGAATTATGATCAAGTCCTGATTGTAGTATCCTGTGAGTCTTGATCATCTCAGGCAGCAGTCTTGAATCTGTTCTGCATGTAGAACTCAGACATCTGGGCTATCTGTTCCTATTGGAGATTTCTCAGGTGGTCTTCCTTGATCAAACCTGATTTTTCTTAACTCAGAATGAATCCATAACCACTCATTTTCTGTAGAAACAAAAGCAAATCCTCTCCTCCAAGGTAACATACCTTTTGGCTTCAATTGCGAAGTCAAGGTATTTTCAAAATAACTATATTGGGTTAATTCTGCAGCATTTATTAAAAAAAAAACTTTTAGCAGCTGTTGTTCCTTCCTCAAAATTAAAACAATTCAAAGAGAGCATACTGACATACAGTATCCAGACTCTCTGTGTATTTTTCATCTTACATGACTTTATTCTAACCTCTATTTCTTTTATTTTTACTTTCAATTTTTGGCTTTTTGAGACAGGTTCTCTGTGTATCTTTGGCTGTCCTGGAACCACGTCTGTAGACCAGGCTGTCCTTGAACTCATAGAAATCTGCCTGCTTCTGCTTCCCAAGGGCTTGGATTAAAGGTGGGTGCCACCACACCTTGAATTCACAGAGGTTGGCCAGCCTCTCTCTCCCAAGTACTGGGATTAAAGGCATATGCCACCACAACTTGAACTCACAGAAGTCTACCTGCCTCTGTATTTCAAGTGTTGGGACTAAAGGTGTGTGCCACCACACCCAACTACTATTTCTTTTTTTAAGGACTTCAACCGTTTTTTCTCCCAAGCTTGCATATATTTTTAACACACTGTAAAACATTTAGAGGTTTTCTTCATCTTTGAATCTCTCTTTACTGTATATCCCTCTTTTTCTGACCAAGTGAGTCTTTAATTTTCTAAGCAATCTGGAGAGGATTAAAGCTGTGGCCTTGATGGCTGGATCCAGCCCATTCCTTAGCTTACTGAGATTCCACCTTACTGGCAGAGGTACCGGCTATACCCATCTTTATTACCACAACTCTATGGCGTTTCAAGGTCCCTGCCAGCAAGCAAGTTGCAGCAGTGTGCTCACAAACCACACTCAAAAGATCTGTAGCCAGACCTCCTGCCTGAAAGAGTCATAGTTTGCACTGGCAGGATTTACCAGAAAGCCAGCATTTTAAAATGGCATGGCTTTTTTCCTGCTATGGGTAAAAACCAAAAAGCATGTGGTCAGCTGTTCATCAACATCATTTAAGTGTTTTGTAGCAGGACTTCTTAAAAGAACTGCAAGGTTTACAGCTAAAGCTGAGTCAGGAAGCCTCTCTTAGAGCACTTGCCTCTAGCAAGCAGAGCCCACCTGAGAAAATGCTGCTACTAAGAAACCATGCTTAACTCTATTCTTTTTTATCTAGAATAACTTCCCAAGATCCCTCAGGTTTTATGTGAATACAGTTGTCCACATGGGTGCCATTTGTTGTTGGGGTTTCTGTCCTGTCCAGTTCCCACAATCATTAAGTCCCAAAGAAATCACACAGAGGGCTGCATTAATCATAAACTGATTGGCCCATTAGTTCAGGCTTCTTCTTAACTCTTATAACATATATTGCCCATTATTCTTGTCTATGTTAGCCACATGGCTTGGTACCACTTTCAGTGAGGCAGTAACATTTTGCTTCTTCTTTGGCCAGGTCAGGACTGCACAAAGCAGAATCCTCTTCCCAAAATTCTTCTGTACTCCTTGACCTGCTTCTACTTCCTGTCTGGTTTTCCTGCCTGGCTACTGACCAATCAGCATTTATTTAAAATATAACTGACAGAATACAGACAATGGTCCCACACCAGAAATTTTCTGGGTAGAGCAGTCTGGGTTGAAAGTTGTGGTATATTATAGTCTGCAGCACAACTATTCATTACTTTCTGGTTTTTAGATTCTCCATTGAGAAGTCAAAAGTAATTCCAATAGATCTATATTTGTGTTGCTTGATTTTCTTTTTCTTTGTAGGTTTTAATATTTTTATTGTACATCACATTTAGTATATTGTTTATTATGTGCTGATGGAGCTTTATTTTCTGATCCAATTTAGTTGGCATGCTGTATGCTTCATGTATCTTAATAGGCATCTTCTTTAAGTAAGGATTATTGTCTTCTATGAATTTATTAAAATTATTTTCTTGGCCTTTGAACTGCTTTTCTTGTCCTTCATCTATTTCTATTATTGTTAGATATGGTCCTTGCATCATTTCTAAAATTTCTTGGATGTTTTCTTTTTTTTTTTTTTTTTTTGGTTTTTTGAGACAGGGTTTCTCTGTGGCTTTGGAGCCTGTCCTGGAACTAGCTCTGTAGACCAGGCTGGTCTTGAACTCACAGAGATCCGCCTGCCTCTGCGTCCCGAGTGCTGGGATTAAAGGCGTGCGCCACCACCGCCCGGCTTTTTGATCTATTTTTTTTTTATCTTGGATGTTTTCTGTCTGGAGCAAATTTTTAGATTTAACATCTCTTTTGAAAACTATATCAACTTTTTCTATTGTATTTTAACATCTGAGATTTTCTTTTACATCTCATATTCTGTTGGTGAACATTGCCAGTGCAGCAAATATTTTGCATTGCTATTTAAAATTATTAAATAACCATTTTAAAACTTACAAAGAATATTTTTATGAAGAAATATAATTCATAAAAATGTCAGAGAAGATTTAAAGTAAATGTAACAAACAAAACAAAACTCTTTACCTTCAGTTCTCAAAAATATGTCAGTAACAAAAAACTTAATAAATGAATATCATAGGACATTAGAAAATTTGTAGAAGTTAGTCATACTCTAGGTTTCTGGTCTGGTGGTTCTAGAGGTCAAGCACAGCTCTGCCCCAGACCTCCAGACCTGGAGTGGGAAGAATTCACCTAGGAGCAGGCACAGCATCCCTACCACAATTATGGTGAATGAGTACAGGGTAGCAAACTGGAGAGAGGGAAGCAGACTGATTCATATGCTAGGAGAGAGGTCGATCTGAAGAGGCATGGGCCCTGAGGAATGGGCTAAGGCAGATGCCCCACTGGCCTCCAGGCCATCACTATCAGACTGAGCAGATCAGCTCCTTCCCAGATCCAGAACCAGGACTACAAGATAGCTCACTCCAACACCCACCTCCTTCATGAACTACTGGAGAAAGTAGAAGATGTCGCAATGAACACTTAAAAGTGAAGATACATGGACTAAAGGGTACACTGTTTGATTCAATGGACCACACTATAGCTTACATGATGATATTTTGTTATTGCTGTTTTTGTTTTCTGTTCTCTTAATTTTGTTTTGTTTAGTTTTTACTTTTAAATTTTGTTTAGTTTAGGAGGATACAAAGACCCTTAAGGGTAAAAGCACATGGTGATGGGAGCTATCAGGGTGCATGATGTGAAATCCACACACACAAAAATTAAAAGCTTAAAAAAATTAGTTACAATTTTTATGACCTCAAACATAATTATTATGGTATCTTCAATAGTATTAATTCATTACAAATTGCCAATAAATAATTTAAAAGTGTTTTTGATAACTGCACTTGAATCACATAGCATGAACAAAAACTGATGTTCTGAAATAAATTAGGCAGTAATGTTTCTGGGGGAAAAAAACGTGAAAGACTTACCAGAAAAATTTCCATTAGTATGATTTTGTGCGTTTGCTAATATGAGGATGCTTAAATTTTAGGAACCAAGGGCAAAACATAGAGAATAGGTCACAGATGAATCTGCAAATCAAGGACAGGTGTGGTGGTGCGTGCCTTTCATCTTACCACTCTGGAGGCAGAGGTGCCTGTGATTCCAACAGATAAAGTGTTCCTGGAAATCCAGAGCTATGTAAAGACCTTCTCTCAAACAAAACAAAGCAAAAGTGCAAGTTGTCTATGGGAACCAAATTTTCCTAGGGTTTACATTTCTAGGGCATATAAAAATATTTTACTCAATCTATAATTTTAAAGATAGATACTTTTTACACTAATTAAAATTAAACATACACCAAACATTGTTCTTAAGTAGTCTCATTGTGAATTAATATCTATCCTTAATGTAGGATTGAAAAAATGGGGACTCTGATGGAATATTTTTATATAAGTTTCTTATTTAAATAATAGAAAATACTTATAGATATGAGTTTAATAGGTACATAGCTTTTTAAATTTCCACTCATATACACATGCATTCAAGAAAAACAAAATGCTATAACTGTATTGTAGCTATGCAGTTGGACAGATAAAGTTTTGTTTTCGGTCATAGAGAAAGTAGGATAGCCTTTTATTTGGAAAGGATATCGGTGTATACAAAGCACAAGATTAGGGAAGAATAATTTTGATATCAACATAATAATATGTGCAGTTTAAACCTCAATGAATGGTTTAATCATTAAACATGTGTGAATGACTTTTTGTGTCACATTTATTGAGGTTACATTATATATGTGAAATCTGGCTGTCTACATCCTTCCAACGCATTATATAGTTCTGACAAACTAGTTACTCATTTTATACTTTATAATTAATTCACAATTTTATTTGTACATTTATTTTTATTATAAGGACCTTCCACTTAAAGAGTTTATGTTCATTCTTATCTTTATACTTATTTAAATCAACACTGAAGTATAAAACCTGTTACCTTCCAAAGCTTTTTAAAAATATAATAAAAATTATTATTATTATAATTATTTATCATTATCATCCTTACTGTAGTTTTCCCTCCATTCTCTCTTCCCAGTCCTTTCCTCAACCTCCCCTCTGCCCCATGATCCATTCCTCCATTTCTCTCATAAAAGGGCAAACCTCCCATTGGTATCAATTATACATGGCATATCAATTGTAATAATACACAGCCTCTCATGTTAAGGCTGGACAAGGCAACCAGTATAAGAAATAGGCTACCAATATAGACAGGCCCTGTTCCCACTATTAGGAGTCCCACTAGAAGATGAAGCTACACAACTATAAGTTTTATGCATAGTGCCTAATTCAGTCCTATGCAGGTCCCTGATTGTTGGTTCAGCCTCTGTGAGCTCTAGGTTTTTTAAAGAGATTGCATAGGTTTGCATTCTGATCAGTGGTACATCTTCACAATTCCTTACAGCAGATGCATTTAACTTCCAAACAAGATCATGAAATTATTTTTCGGTTCTGAAAACTATTTATCTGAAACAAGGTAGTAAATCCCCTAACTCATATCCTAGAAATGAATCAGAATTCCCACACTAACTGTGACAAAACTGTAGCTTAAGATGAAAATAATTATTGATAAGTAGTCAAATCACTAAGATAATGGGTATTCCATGGCAACATAACTTCATCCGATCTGCTTCATACTTTGGTTGTAGGATTCGTCTTTCTTAGCTAAATCTTCCCCTCTTATTCTTTACAAAGTCTTCGGAAAATAATAAAATCTGTCCCTCAATATTCATAATGCTGGTTATGCTCAGTGTTATTCTAGTACACAGATGAAGAATCATGCAGAGTACTGATGATATTACATACATTGTTAAAAAGAGAAAATCAGAAATTGAATGAATCTCTTAATCATGAGGAATGAATTAAACATTTTTTCTCATTTTTTTCTTCCCTTTTCAGTAAATTTATTTTCTTTAGATTTTCTCATTTTACATGAATATTTATGAAAAATCTCTTGAGAGGAGAGGTCTTTTCTGAAGTGCGATTCTTTAATTATTTTATTTTAACATTTATTTATTTTTATTCTTTATTGTTTTATTTATTTAAATACATATTATTAAATAATGAATATTTACTATTCTTTACATATTTTAACCTGTACAGTACAGTCTCTTCTGTGACTCTAAAATTCTCAACACAAGGAAGAAGAGAAACTGTGACGGTCTTAACACTGAGAAACACCTCATGCACGATTTTTGATTTCCCAGAGAGACAGACTTAGAGAAAAAATATCAAGGCTTCACTAATATTTATACTTCTGAATTTCTGTTTGGTAAAAAATATTATCAGAGGAAAATTAGAATTAATGAAGTAGAGTTAGCCTAAATATATAATTTTATATATTTATATATAATTTTGGATATTTGTATCACTGACCTACTGTACAACTTCAGACAAACTGAAATTAGGTCTATACCAAAAGTTATTTATAGCTTTCTTGTATTAATCAGGATATGTAAGATAACAGAAATAATTGTTGTAATGAGGGGTTCGGGCTGCGTTCCCAGTGCAGGGCCCCTTGTGTTATCCGGCTCCCGGTGTGTACCCAAAATAATTACACGGAAACTGTATTCATTGAAATACTGCCTGGCCCATTAGCTCTAGCCTCTTATTGGCTAACTCTCACATATTTGTTTGACCCATTTCTAATAATCTGTGTGTTGCCACTAGTCGTGGCTTACCGGGAAAGATTCAGCATCTCTGACCTGGCAGGCTTCATGGCGGGCAGCTCTCTCTGGCTCTGTCACCTTCCCAGCATTTTCTTCTCTTTATCCTGTCTATCTAAGTCCTGCCCTATCAGAAGGCCAAGGCAGATTCTTTATTAACCAATAAAAGCAACCCAAATATAGAAGGACCCTCCTACACCATTTTGAGTAATTACATTTAGGCATTAAAATATTCGGTTTTTGAGTGGACATAATAAGGAATTTTATGTTAAATATTCACATTAAAAATCTTAGAGAATAATGGCTGGAAAGATGCATAACCATTTGTGATTGCCATCTGCTGCAGACCAGACACATTCTAATTCTAATGTTCATGGGCAAATATATGCATACATAGTTGTACATGTATTAATATACAAATACACTTACACATGTTCATGAACACACACATAAGTAAAAATAAGTTAAATCTCTTAAAAATATCTCTCTGAAAATATTTTATGTGGGACAATATTTACCATGACCAGAGTCACTATCTTAATTCTGAATTTTATTTCTGAATCTTACACCAATTTTAATGAAAATTAAAGCTAAACATTTTAAGTATTTCCTCTAAAAGTACCATATATACTTTTTTCATTATGTTTTGTACCTTTTATTTTCATTTATATTTTCTTTCTGGCTTTCTTGATTAATAAGATTTCGAAAAACAAAAGAGTAGCCCTCAGCACCACATTGCATCATTGCTGACATCTACAAAGCTAAATAAACTCATGAATATTTAATGTTTAATAACAACACACAAAATTAAAAGCTATAATAATCAGAAAGGATTGTAGTCCTTAAATTAACTTTCTTGTAACTAACTATGTGGCACAAATGAAAGCATTAGAAAATATATTTAAAAAGAATATGTTTGTGACCATGTTTTAATAACATTTTCAAAACTAGCTACCCTGATTTCTGTAAACCCAACATCTAACTGAAGTGTTTTCTTCACAGGACAGAAACTAATTGCCAGATCTTTACTTCTTGGAATTAGAAATGAAGGCCAATATTAAAATTGGTTGTAGATGACCTAGCCATGAATAAAAACTCACGGGGCTAATAAGGTTCATTTCATTAAAGCATGAAATGAGGTTGAAACTCTCTTCTCAAAATTAAAACTGTCAGGACTTTTAGTACTAATCTGATACAGTAAAGTTAGCCTGTGAATAAAACTTCAATATTGTTTTAAAATATATGATAAAAAAACATGGGCATAGATTTCTCTTCCAATGCATTTTTATTGTACTTAGGATTTACTGAAGGAATTGAACTTATATTTATATACATTTGATACTATTAAATCATCCTTCATCTATACACATGAGAAAATAAGGTTTGATAAATAATAGACATGTACATGGTGACCATTTTATTAGGGCAAAGAGAAGCATTAAAGGCCAGAGTATAGTGAAGAGCCAAAATACTATCTATATACCCAATAAAAATCTTGTACTTATGATCTCATAACAATGCCATTACATATGCTGGCCAATACAAGATAGGTCACTAGACGGTATGATGGCTAGTTCTGTCAGCTTGGCATATTCTAGAATCACCTGGAAAGAGTCTTGATGGGAGATTGTCCAATTTGAGTTTAGGCTGTGAGCATGTCTATGGGGAATGGCCTTAATTAATGTGAAAAGATCCAGCTAAGTACTGTTCCTTATAACAGGGGTCCTGAATTGCATAAGTGTGCAGAAGTAAGCTAGTACATGGTTACTCCTATATCCATGTACTGTGGTTGTAATGTGATTAGTTGCTGCATGTCCTTTCCACTGTGATTTCCTACTATGATGGATTTTAACCTGGATTTATGAGATAAAATTAACTTTGTCCTTTTAGACTAATATATATATATATCACAGCACAGAACATAAATGAAAAAAGAAAAAAAGGAGAAGGGGATCAATGAGTTTTATGCCAGACCGAGAATATACTAGCTACTGACAGATTCTGGTAAATGCTAAATAATTGTCTTTAGTTGTAGACTGATTTATGAACTTATCAAGCTCCACAGGATAGCTCCAAACTCATGGTCACACAGAAGACTCTGGTTAAACTCAGTTGATCACAAAACAAAATAAATAGAAATAAAGTTAAGAAAAAGAATTTTAGAAAATAGAAAAGATGGTATTAGTCTTAGGGAGATAGGAAGTGGTAGGAGGTTTGAGAAATATCAGTATGATATGTGTGTGTGTGTGTGTGTGTGTGTGGTGTGTGGTGTGTGTATGTGTGTATGTGGTGTGTGTATGTGTGTGTGTGTGTGTGAACTTAAAAGCATCCATTTAGTATGAATATTAGGTCCTTATTTCATATACACTTTACTAGAAAGAACTCTGTTAATTTCTTTTTGTACAGTGATCCAGACTCTTTGTTTATGTCTGTTGCACTGAACTGGGAGCTATAAACAGAGAAGCCTCCATTTTGGTCACTAGTGAGTCAGCTTTCATAGCATCCCTGATATTTAGCACTCTACATGTGAGCCTTGTAGATTTTACAACATAAATACAAGGAATATTTGAAGATATGAATGCTTCTGCAGCCAGAGATTCAACTTCAGTCATGTTTTCTCTAGTCACAATTTCCTGAGACAATTTGTAATAACTTTGAACATAGCATTTTGGGCACAATAATTTTCAGAGAATTCTAGAAGACCACATTTAACATGCATCTGTTCTCACCGAATATACAATGAAGAGCATATTCAATAAAAATGCTGTGATTGGTATAATCAAGCTTTGAGATTAATCTTTATAAGGGTGGGTATATGATTTTTCTATATTTATATGTCTCATGAATACTAGAAATAGACGCTCTATATGTGTAATTGATGCAACCACCTTCTGTGTGAAACATGTTGTGTTGTGACCATTTATTTTGTTCCTTTACTGCTTGGGTTAGTATGAAAAGCTGTCTCTCATGCACTACTTCTCTTCACAACTACTATTGCAATATCAGATCTCGTAAGTGATTGGTTTGTACAATTTACGGTATTTGTCACAAGCAGATCAGGAAATGCTGGTTGTACAAAAAATGGAAAAGGCAACCAGGCTTCAGGTTATGGTGACAAGCATATGGAATAAGAATACTAGCAGCAGGCATGTTTAGGGAACTGATAAGTAAAGAGAGCCAACAAAGACTATGGACCTTACCTCATGGAGTTCGGATTTATAGCCTATAAGGTGATTGAAAGGTTCCAATAATAAACCAATCGCATACCTTTCAATATAAGGTGGGGTGCTGCTTAAGAAACCAAAGGGCAAGGAGAACAGAGAACTTGAGAAATGAAAGCATATATTCTAGAAAAGATTGAGAGACAATCAAGAAGGCTAAAGGGATAGGATATCCAATATTTAATGGTACATTGCAATAACTCAAGGGGCTACTTGTTGGCAAATGAGTAAAGAGTAACCCAAGATATAACAATGTATTATACAAATCAGTACATGAAAATAAAGTGTTTGTTTACACTTAATGCTTCATTCTGATGTTCATGTTTTAAAATAACAGAATAGTCTGTAATAGAGAATAATAAATTTCTCTTCAAGGAAACAGAAGAAAGGCTCTTGGGAAGGCAGCATTTTTTCTGCTGCAACAGTTAAATCTGGAATTTCTTTGGAGAAAATTGTGATTCTCTGGCACATTGAAGAAGTTTTCACTTACAAATGTGGAAAGAGATAGAAGATGAAGATAAACCTTATTTTGTTCCAGTTTTTGTCGTGAGTTTCCACGAAATATTAAATTTTAGTTTGAGAAAATTTAATAAATATAGAGATAATGAAGGCAAAATAATGTCAAGTTCCCCTTTAACAATTTCTTTTGAAAACAGAAGCCCAGCAATTATTTCTGTGAAGTCTGCTTACAAATCCATTTCATGCTTTTCCAGATATGCTTGAATAAGAAAAATTGGTGGGGGATGAAAATTTCCTCTTTCTTAAGAATTACATACCAGTATGCTGAAATCATTGTTTGGTATATTTTCAGATTCTAAACAAGCAAGAGCGTGCTCCATATTAATCCTTTTGCTTAGCCTCTCGGCAGGATGAATTCAAAATCCTCTCAATGGCCCCAAGCAATATTTTAAAAAAGAAGCACAGAAAAATCATAATAGATCTTCTGAATCATTATGATGCCACAAACTTCATTACTAAAGGCAACCCGTCACTGCTTCTACTCAGACTCACTCTCCATGTCCAGAGAAGTGGAACTCAAATCGCAGGGAGAGATATTAACCAGAAGAAAATTTACAGATTTGTGAAAAATAGTTCAAAGGAGTTGGCTCCTTATTGTACTGAATATGAGCTGATCATTGTACATACTCCAAGGAGATGTATCACAACTTTTAAATTTTACAAAATGAAGCCAATAATTAGGATATGAGGAATCTACAAAATAATATACTATACTATGTTCAAACTGAAGATAAAATATGTAGCAATCAATTAAAATTTTATTACATTTTTGATTGTAGTACCAGCACATTATTTTATATATAATTCTAAAATGTTTCTTAGGAGACACAGAAAAATCTATTTCGACCTAAAATGTTATGTCTTTTAGTTTACAGATTGTGGAAAAATAATATATGCAAAAAATTGTAGTATATATGACATTTGCTCATTTTGAATAATTTGTGACAAATCTGAAGATATAATAAATTTTATGACTCTTTCTAAAAGACTCAAATTACCTAAATTTTTTCAGATATAAGCTTTCTTGGATTTTATCAGAAAATGAATTAATGAAACTTGAAATCAGCTTCCAGCTGCATAAGTATTGCATTATCATGAGGAGGTTACAGACTACCATGAGCATAAGACCAAAAAAAAGTCCTATATTTAGGCTGATGTGTGAGATTATGCTCTTGTCACATGAACTTTTGACTCTGTAAAACATCAGGGAAAAGTTTTTAAAGACAAAAAAAGACAACTATGGGAGACCAAGTGTAGGCTGAGTACTTTCCCCACAAAGGTTCGTTTCCCATGAAGAGTCGGGAACCTTGGTCTGCTAAACATCTTAGATGTAGCATTACTCAGAATAGGGTAAAAATTGTTTGGCCTGTCAGATTGGATGTGATTCTGGAGGGGAGGAGTACAGGCTCAGGATAGCTGATCTCTCTTAGGCCATTTAGTGTGAGATATGAATATGTTCTGCACTAGAAAAGACACCATGACTTTTCCCTGTTTTACATATTCACAATTTCAGAAATATATGCATAAGATTACTGAATTTGTTTCAGGAGAAGTGTAAATTATTTATTTTGATGAGAAACTTGTTTAAATGCATAAAAATTTTAGGTAGACTACTGTATATATGTCATTCAACACTGTATTAAAATCAAGTGTTACATTAAATGGAAAAAGGGAAGATGTCTTAATTATTCCCCTAGAAGACTTGAAACTGCTTTTTGAGATTATGTAAAGGATGTTTCAAAATTAAAAGAGAGCAGTGAAGTATAAAAGCTCAACATAAAAATAGAAAGAAGACAGGATACATAAGGCATTCCAGGTTCATTTTTGCTTATTAAATTGTGGACATTCCATTGAAATTAATTCCTGAGAGTTTGACTCATCCATCTTGTCATTTCTTGGTGCAATCATTTAATAGCTCTGTGTGCTTACATAGTTTACATAATAAAAACACACATTAACAAACAAAATTACCTCTATTTCTAAAAGTTTCTAGGGGAATAGTGTTTAACAATATTACATAAAATTAGTTTATTGTTCACATTGCTACTTACTGCACACACAAAGTCTGTGTATTTTCTTTGTGTAATTATTGTCTCATTCCTGTATGATAGAATAACCATATTTTATAGTATCCTTCCTAGTGAAGACAAAGTAAAATCTGCCAAAAATTGTGCTTTGTGGCTATGTGAGAACAAGAGTGAAGATGATTTAGGAAGAGTTAAACAACATGGCAGTAATGGTGAGTTACAGATGTTTTTCAGAGTTCACACATCCTCAACACTCAAAGAGCCTACAGAATGGCAGGCTGTGAGAATCATGCCTGGGATAAAGTGCCAGGTAGACTTCCTGTGCTGAAGAAGGCAGAGACTGAACTCCTTAAGACCACAGAGTAAAGTAAAGGACATGAAACCCCAAAGGCACATCAGAAAAAAAACCAAAGTGAGACCTTCTTTGAGTTTGGCTAAGCCTTGTCTGTGGACATTGAAAGAGAACACCTTCCATCGGATGAAATTTCTATAATGGTAATCAAGATAATCATCAATGTGACTCTGGTACAAGGCTAGTTCTGGCATCCTCTCCTCTGCTGCCTGGATACCTAGCTGGGGACATGCCTGTGGACACCTGGGATCCCCAGGGCCAAGTATCTTGCCAACCCTAAAATGATTCTCTCAATGTAGATATCTTATTCCCTTCTCCAATGTCCACCTTTCTTCCATCTTCACCCTCCCACTCCCCCAAGCTCTCCCCAGTCCTT
>PVIU01026947.1:0-21209 GCA_004026605.1 Ondatra zibethicus | reverse complement strand
TTAGTTATTGTTCTCTCAAGGTCTATGAAGAATTTTGTTGGGATTTTGATGGGGATTGCACTGAATCTATAGATGGCCTTTGGTAGAATTGCCATTTTTACTATATTGATCCTTCCAATCCAGGAGCATGGGAGATCCTTCCATTTTCTGGTGTCCTCCTCGATGTCTTTCTTCAAGGTCTTAAAGTTCCTGTCAAATAAAATCTTTAAAATGTACAGTTTTTTTCACTAAAACCTTCAAATAACATCTTATCTGGCCAAGTGCTCATCATTTTAAAATTTTAAACCCAAATTTTCTCGACCTTTTGGCTTTTAGACATTCAACAATTGTTCACTCATGTTGATCACTTTCATTCTCCCTGAGCACATTTTTATTCAGAGAATATATTCTTTCACTAGTTTAATCTTTTAATGGTTGTTATTTTAAATAGGTGAGATTTGGTAATGTCCATGAAGCTTCAGTTACTAAGCAGTTTAAATGTATTTGTGCATAATGAAAATTTAAATCAATGAGTGTTTTAAACTAGATGCTTGTTGATGAATGTCCATTTTTTAATCATCCAGAAATTAATAAAATGTCATGAATGACAAGGATGGTTGAATCAGCACTTCCATTATTATTCAGTTCAATATCCATTATGAATCCTTTTAATAGTTACACTGGGGTACATCTCAAAATGCAATAAAGTAGAATTAAAGAGCATTTTATGTGATCTAAAGCACAAGCAATTTCTGAAATATTTCAATCTAGGTTTTCACTGTTTTAAGTTATGCTTACTGATGTTTATGTTTGTGTTTATTTTTAATACCACCAGTTGGAAGACTAAGAAAGACAATTTGCGGGAGATAAACAACACGCTGACTGCAAGGTGTACTCTTTGAGGAAATAACACATATTCTGAATTACAGTTCTAGATTTCAGTTGCTTAACTGCAAATTGTTTAATGCAATTAATAACTTGCATTATTTCTTTCCACAGTTACTTTTATTTTCTACTATATATACTATAAAGTGCAAAATACAAACATTTTGAATTTTGCTCTCTGTGACGAATGATGTTTTTTAACCTTTCCCCATAGTTTCAGCTATTATTAAGCATTTGAAATACATGCAATAGAGAGTATTTCTAAAGCAATCAGAATGATAAAGCTGTTTTTCAATGCTATTCAAGTAAATAATGTCATCATTGATTATTTGACATTTAAATTAATAATTTTTCTTTATATTTTTCAAATTCATTTTCTCATTATGGTTTATTAACTTCATTATCATAGGAGAGCAAAACACATACTATTACTATCTCCTGAAAAAGGTGAGTCATTAAAATCTTTTTCTTAGAATATAATTCTATAAATGGTCCATGAACAAAGTGAATTTTTTATTTATGGTTATGGTAAGACAAATATTAAGAGTACTGAGAATTGAATATGTTGTAGTTTTGGCTCTTTTTACCATCCAATGCATCTCAGTACCTTTTTGTTTGTTTGACACAGTCTAACTGTGTTTCCCTGGGCTGTCCCAGATCTCTATGTAGTCCAGGCTGGTCTGCCTCTTTCAGAAAAGCATAGGAATTAAGGGCATGTGAAGCTATGCTGTCAGCATCATTTTAGAATTAGCATCTTCCAAACTAATTCTCTGTGGTACAGGTCAGAACAATACTTTATGCAGAAATTATTGTTCTTTAAAGTTATATGATTATAGAATGAAATGATTCAAAATTGTTCTCAGCCTACCTTCTAGGACTGAGATAGGATTCCATGAGATGAATGAAACTTGAACTTGACCATGACTGCCTTGTGTAGAGCTCTCAAAAAGGATGTCTACTTTGATAATGTTCCTCCTGTGTATCGGGGGTGGGGGAGAAAATGGAAGCATCTAAATGCTTATTGTCGGGGATTGGAAGAAAGTAACATGTGTTCTTCAGTAAAGCTAAGCAAAGCTGGCTGAATCAATCACTATCAATGATCTAAGAGGCAGAATGGAGAGCTGAAACTCCTTGACTTGTTTGTGGGTATTTTTGTTTTCTTTTTATTTTTGTTTGTTTTTTTCAGTGAAAATGAATCTACCTTGCACATAGTTATTGATGTTTTATATATCCTCCCTCTCTTTGACTAGACTTTGGAATCTTGGCCCAGTGCTTAGCTGTGTATCTCTGCATCTGCTTCCATCACTTGCTAGATGAAAGTTTTATAATGACAATTAAGGTAGTCATTAATCTGATTATAGGGGAAGTCCAGTACCCTCTCCACTATTGCTTATGGTCATAGCTGTGGTTATCCTTGTGGATTTCTGGGAATTTCCCTAGTTCCATGTTTCTCGCTCGCTCCATAATGGCTCCCTCAATCAAGATATCTATTTCCTTGCTCTTCCTCTCTGTTTTTCCCCCATCTAGGCAATCCAGTTGTTCCCTCATAAGATAATTTACTGTTATATATATTTATTATACTATTTTATGTGTAAATTCTTTTACATTTAATTTTATAGTTAATATAATTATATAAATTTATTACTTCTATTTTATAGATATTTATTCTTTTATTTTATTTTAAATGGATATATGTGCCTGAGAGTATAAATATGAACCACATATATACAGGTGTTCATAGAGGTCAGGTGAGGGACTGAGAACACCTGGAAATAGAGTTCCAAGTGTTTGTTATCTTCTCTGTGTATGCTGATAATGGAACACAGGTTTCCTGCAAGAGCAAGAGATCTTTATCCTTGAGTCATCTCTCCTGCCCCAAGAATATTATACAGTTCCTGTTATTTTGATCATATTAACCTCCCTCGCCTAACTACTCCCAGATCAATCCTCAATTCCTACCCACCCAACAGTGTATTTACAAAAACAAACAAACATGGAAAAATAGGTTAAATCAAATTTGAACGGCACATAACTCTTGAGTTGTATCCTTCTACTATTGCATGGTCAGTTACTAGGGGCAAACCCATAACAAAACTGACTCTCTGTCCCTGAAGCTATGGATTAAGAAAGTTCCTCAGCAGCATTTATTTTCATATCTACCTTCTCTCTTCATTCTGGAATTTGGTCTGAGCTTGCACAGGTCTTATACATGATGCTACAACTTTTTTGCATTTACGTATATACAACTGTTCTGTTGTACATGAATATTCTCACACTGTAGTTACCCACTGATTCTAGCTCTTGCATCCTTTCTACTGTGAAAAGAAACTTCTTTGATGAAAGTCAACAGATTCACTAAAGGTAAGTCATTAGTATTCCCTGTACATTTAGCCAAATAATAGTAGTAGATTCTCCTGAAGGCCTATGACCTGACTAGCCCAAATTCTTGGTTTATAAAATGTCTTGTGCATGGGTTTCAACACATGGTGTAGATCTTAAGTCCATTCACAAACTATTGGTTATTCACAACATAGATATTGAACCTGATTTCATATCTTGCCAGTTATTATTGTGGCTAAAATTGTTCACAGCTGCAAAAGACTGATGATTACTTGTTATTCCCAATAAGAGCACACCGACTTTCAAGTACCAAGAAAGCTAAATTGTAGGGATGAAACTTGCAAGGGATTTCTGGCTTGAGTTCTTTATGTACTAGGACTCAAGTATTTATGTCTTCACAAGTAGGATTTGCTCTCAAGTACAATGTAAAATCAAGACCACTGAAAATAGTGTGTTTGAGTGTTTGTAAGACCTTATTAGCCAATATAGCCTAAGCAAGTAACCCATTACTAACAATGAGATTTTTATTTGATAGCCTCTGGTGTCTATTATGGGCAACATCACCCAACTACAGTGTAAATCCATTAAAACTCTCTTCTTATATGTCACTATATGTTTATTTTAGGAAGCTTCTATAATAGTAGGTTTAAATGTGACCTTTTCAAATGTCTTTAGTGTTAATTGTCCCTTTTCAGAACACCTCCTCTACACCATGTTTCTATCTCAGGCCACAATTAGCCACCCACGTTCCATTGTTCTCCATTAGCCTATTATACCATTGGGTTCTTGAAAACTGCCCTCATTGTGGCCTCTTACTAATTTCCTGGCTTTTATTCCAAATAAAATACACATATTTATAGAATCAAATCTAAAATGCACAAGTGACAGAGTATGTGCAAGTTTGTCCTTCTGGATCTGGATCTAGGTTACATCAGAATGATTATATCCAACTCCATCTGTTATCTTGGGATTTATGTTTCTTTATTATTGACATATTTTAGAAAGCGTTTTCTACAAACATTATTCTTGGAAATTGTTGTGAACATATGAGTAAAATATTTTAACTAACATAGCCATATGTGGTTTATTTATTCTATCTCTGTGTAGATATATTTTCCTAATGAAATCGACTTTGAGTGAAAGGTTGGTAAATATTCTTTGAGGGCCAGAATATTTGAAAGCTTTATTCAGAAGAGTGAACCCTTTTAAGAGCAAAGATCCGAGAAAAGAATCGGTTTGCACTCTAAGAAGTGAATTTTATTATGCTTTGCTCATCATAAAAGGCTCCTTTTCTGACTATTTACTAGCTTTCTGTTAAGTGTGTGCATTAGATGGAAAAGTTTTCTGTCAACTGTAGGGCAACATAGAAAATGTCATCCAATTTCTGGGCTTTATTTCCTTCTTGATCTCTTATTTATTTGCTTTACTTTACCTCAGTTGTTTAATGCTAGATATAGCAATGTCAAGTCTAGTGGTATCATATATTGTGGTTTTAAAAGTCACAGTATGATTTTTACCTTGCTTCACTAGGTTTTAATTTATTACTTGGATCCCAAATGTTAACTCTTATGTGTTTTTGGTGTAGAAATAGCATCACCCATGGCACACCGAGGATCCTAATAACCTGTATCTGAGTGTTAGATAAATGTTCTATCTAAAGGGAGAATTATGCACATAATTTTATTTCTTATCTCTATTAAAGGTGTTTTCCACAATATCTCTGAAAGATTGCCTTACTAGCATGGACACTTACATAGGTACATGCAGCTTACCAATGTTAAAAGCATTTTTACTTAGTACTTCAAACTAAAGACAACCAATAGTCCCTAAAATTAATATTGATTTTTTTTATGAAAAATATATACATTAAGATGAGGCCATATGGATGGAGATAAGAATTCTACATACAATATGAGCCATTTCTATATGTGGAATGATGAGGAAGTAGACATGGTGGAAAATGACACAGAAAGAATATCATATGGAGATAGACAAGGGATGCCAACAAGGATCAAATACATTGGACCCTAAGAGAAAATATAGAAAAATCATGCCCTATAGCAATGGAGTCACTATGACTCTGTAGATAACATAATTTCACACTTTTTGTTGTTGTTGTTGCATTATTTTCTTTTGTTGTTTTGAGACAGGGTCTTACCATGAAGTTCTGATTATTTTGGAACTCCCTATGTAGACTAGGTTGGCCAGAAACTCACAGAAATTTGCTTAACATTGTCTCTCCAGTGCCGAGATAAAGGGTTTGTGCCACCATACCTGCCTTTTCACCTATAATCTCGACTTATGGTGCTACAACTTTGAGAAAATGAACTGCCATGAACTTGTCATTCAGTTTGTAATTCTTTGTTATACAAATCTTGGAAAACTATATTGCACTCTATTGAAAATAGCATACATTCAATTAAACAGAAATATTGATATGATATCAATAACTAAAAATAAATAAATACAATTCTAAAATGAAAAAAATAAGAATTGATACATATTATATTTAAAATGAAGTAATTCAGTAATGAAATAAGATAAGACAGTCACATGAAATACTTAGATTTTGCTTGTGAAAAGAACCAAGATGAAAAAAGTATGAAAACAATATGAAAAGGTGTTGTAGTTAAAACAATATGAAATAGGTGTGCCCTATTGGCTTATATTATTGAAAACTTGGTCCTCAGCTGAGGACTCTCTTTGGGAAACTTGTTGAACCTTTAGATCGTGAAGTCTTGCTAGAAGGAGTGAGATACTGGATGTGGAACTTGATGCTTTTACAGTCCAGCCTTACTTCCTATTCTCTACCTGCATCCTGACCATGGAGAGTTTGCGAATGCCAGGCCATCTGCTCCTGTTACCATCCCTTCTCCACTGTGATGAAATGTGTCTCTTGTAATGGTAAGCTTGAAAGTAGCCTGCCTTCCTCAAATCCTATTTTGTTAGATATTTTATGTGTCTCTGGAAGTAAACCTTGGGTTTTTTATTTCTTTATTTGTTAATTTATTTGTGTGTGTGTGTGTGTGTGTGTGTGTGTGTGTGTGTGAATGTGTGGTGTATGTGTGTGTTCTCTTCTTCTACCATAATAAACCTAGGAACTGAAATAAATCATCCATCATGGGGACCTTGAAGGTACACAGCTTAGTCGTACTTCTTGTTTACATACCACTTCCTGACTGTATGACTAAGCATCCTTTGGTTCTTGCTATCATGACTTTTTCAAGATGATGATGTGTGTACCTGTGAACTCCAAAGAAATAATAAACTCTTTTTTCCCTTAAATATTATTTTTTTCAGCTATATTGTCACAACAATGAGAAAAGGCAACATAATATATAACCCAATTACATGATGTTCTACAAAAGGCAAAATTACAATGTAGAAACCCATGAAAGCTTTAAAGGAACTCACTGGGTTAAGGGGTGTTTAGAAAAATAAAGTATCTCCTGATATTATAAAAACTGACTATATGGAAATATGAACAAAATAATATAAATGTGTCAGCATAGCTCAACATAATTGATAGATATTTCTTGTTTTACTTTTTTATATATGGATTCTAAAATGAGATGTACAATAGGAAGATATAATTTAACCTCATTGTCAATGTACATAGAGGAGTAAGAAAGGTGTTAATGTGGAATCTGGATATAAACCATGAGTAAGAATAAAAATAAAGATCTTCACATGCAAGAATGAGCTTGTAAGTTTGAATCCCCAGCACCAAACATGAAAGCTTGGTGGCAATTCACGTCAGTAACATCAGTAATCCAGTAATAGGGATGGCCAGGCAGATGTAGGACAATTCCCACAGCCCACTAGCTGGTCAGTATAGCTTGATTGGTAAGCACCAGGATTAGTGAGTTTTGTGCAAAAGGAATAATATATAGGGTATATGAAGAAGGTCCCCAATTTGGGCTCCAAATATATTCATATCAATACATACATTTATATACTTAGGAGCATGTGTGAATCCAAAGACCACCCATACAATACAACAAATGAGAAAGAAAATATATGTAGGCCCTTTGCTGTAGTTGATTAAAACGTTTTCTAAGGAAATGTTACAAAGGATCATGATATATCTATCTATGAAAACTTCAATTGAGCAATTAATGAAAATAGGTCTACAGAAAAACAGGCAGAAGTGAGAGATTCATAAGACAATGAATTAGATTAAGATATATGAACATGAATTTGTGCTAGCATATTGTAGAAACTGATAATGACATTTAAAATAAGCACAAGTATGTACTATATGTTAGTCAGTACAGATAAACATTTGGTTTTTTCCTATAAGCTGAGGGAACCATATAAGCAAAAGATTACAAGTATCAATGACAATCCCATGCACCTTGATATTGCTTCTTGATAGCATTCTCCAATAAAGGAACTGATGTCTCCTGGAAGAAACTGGCCATTATAAGAGTGGAGGAGGAAAAATATACAGCATGAGTCAGAAGTAATATACTACTTTTAAAAAAAGAAAAAATAGGAGTAGGTCATAAAAAAATTTCAAAACTAAAAGATTTGCAGTGTGGCTAAAGTTGTGCAAATGTACACCATCAATAACTGAAATTGTCTGGATTCAAACTTGGTATTAGAAAATTATTCCATGGTTTATATAATTTACTATATATAAATTATATTATATATAAATTACTAAATAAGTCAACAAATGGATGCAATGAGATAAATATATGGATCTTAGTATTCTATCACTGAACAGACATCATGACCTATAAAAGGACATGGGGCTTTTCTTTTGTTTCAACAGCCCAGTACCAAACAAACACACAAAAGCTTATATTAATTATAGAAGGTTTGGCCTAAAGCTCATACTTACTATTGACTAGCAGTTACAGCTAAATTAACCCATTTTTTTTATTAGTCTACATTTTGCCGTGTGGGTTCATGACTTTACTGTTCTCTAGCACATCTTGTTCCTCTGGCAGCTGGCTTAAGTCTGTCTGACTTTGCCCTTCTTTCTCTCAGTATTTTCAGTTTGGCTTTCCCTCCTAGATTTATTTTGCCTTGCTTTAGGCCAGATTAACTTTATTATTAATCAAGGAGAGCAATACATATTCACACCATACAGGGGAGTTATCCCACAGCAATGTCCATTGCAACTCTTACAAAGGAAAGCATTTATTTGGGATTCGCAGTGTCAGAGGTTTCGAGCACTATCAACATAGCAGGGGCATGGTGGCATGCAAGCAGACATAGTACTGGAGAATTATCTGGCACCCAGAAGGTCGGCAGCCTGAAGAGAGAGGAATATAGGGATTAGTTTGGGCTTTTGCAACCTTAAAACCCACCCTCAGTGACACATTTCTTCCAAGGAGGCCAAATCTACTACAGCAAATCCACTACTCCTAATTCTTCTCAAGTAATGTCACTCTCTGATGACTAAGCATTTTAATATATGAGCCTATAGGGACCAGTCTTATTCAAACCAGCACAATCTGTTAAAGAATTTCAGCATTGTAGCTTATCAACTGTACCTTCCTAATTAATTGTGCACATCACATAGCAATTTCTTTCCAGGGGACACTGGAAGAGAGAGGAGTAAGTTAACAGTGGATAAATCTGATAAAACTATCTCAAAGTGAATGTCAAGCCTGACTTCATGTTCTTGTTATGTAAGTTTATATGATGACATAAAAATAGTCCATTATCTCTGTGATTTTTTTATAAAACAGTCAAAAAAATTCCCGAGCTAATATAATATGAAAACAATATCAAATTAATATTAGTTAAGTAGAGTCTACAATATCTTCCAAGAAGACTCTAAATTTGATTGAGTTATTAAGAAAGCATGCCAGGGGTGTTGCTTTATTCCTTATATCTCTTTGCAGGAGAAAGAAGTAGGTGAATCTCTGTGAGTTATGGTCTTACCTGATCTACATATTAAGTTCCAGACCAACCAAGGATACACAATGATACTCAAAATTATAAAGAAAACAACAACACAAATAAAAACAACTTAGAAACTGTCAGAAGAGAAACTTAAGAACAAATGACAACTCAAGGATGGAGGCAATACTGACTATCATCCTAAAGAAGATAAAAACATATTTTACTATGATTAAATGAATGTGACTGAAGCATATAGTTTTATTTACTTCATAGTCCAGTGAGACATAGACAGCTTATTGTATTCTTAATTTTCTCTGTAAATCTTGAACTATTCCAATAACTTAAAGGTTCATTTAAAACTAACATCAAACTTACCTTTTGACATCAACATTAAACCAGTCTTCGTAAGTCTAATCACAAATATTTGGAAGAAAATTGTTCACCTTGTTTTTGATAAACATTTCAGTGAGTGATAAACATCATGACTGCCCTAGACTCTGGTCACAGGTATATCTGCCTTAAAGGAGTACAGAACAGGGGTGGTATTATGTGAAGAATTTGTACATCTAATGAGGAGGATTCTACATACTCCTATAGAAGTCATAACCTCAGCTAAATTACCACTAAAATTTGATGGAGAAACAAACAAAACAAAAAAATCCAAATATCTGGACAAATAAAGCTGTGAAAATTCTGAACATAAATTATAATCCCAGTTCCCAAGAATGTCAATCTATAACCTGGACAATTCATTGAATAACTGTAGTTTTAAGTACTCTATTTTTTGACAAAAGAATTTAAATGTTATCAGAATTTACAACACATTACATAAAGTCTATTAAGTTGAGCCACTCAATTTCTGCAGAGGGCTGCAAAAATGCACTATTAATTTGTAGAAACTTGAATTGGGAATGTGATATCACTATGCTGCACACTAGCTTCAGCCATTATCATTGGAATGAAGACTTGTCATTTCATTTTCAGTTTTTCATTAGAAGCTTCATAATAAGTATGAAACATTAGCATTTTCATGCTTTGTGGATAAAATTGTTGTTGAACTTGCTCTCAGACATATGAACAATCATTTTTCAAGTGCTCTTCTTCATTGTAATTAAAGATTGGCTACTTGGCAGTAATCCTGATCTTGAATGCAATATGCAGCTCTGCTTTTATGCACTGTCATTACTCAGGAAGCATTTTGTAACCAGTTTTTGGTGTCATAGCATTTCCCCCAAATTTTTTGCTTCTCATCTCCCAAATTTAGGTCTTCCAAAGTTTTCAGTCTTATGTGTGTGTGTGTGTGTGTGCGCATGCATGCAAACATGCACACACACACACACACACACACACACACACACTATCTTATTATACATGCACTTCTGAAGAGGCAAAATAACCTGAGAAGCTTGTGTCTTGTTTCATCTGAAAGTAGCATGAATCCAGAAGAAAAAGTTATTTAGAAAGAGTGTACTGGCTGTCAACAGATATGAAATTAGTTTTTAGCTTTCTAGCTGACTTTGTGTCCTATCTTGCTTACTTTATCTTACTTATAATATACTATAAAATAATAGTAGCAGTTATGTGGAAATAATGACTCTATTACTTATGTCAGATTCTGTATAAAGTATAGCTCATGGAGCATGTCTTTCCAATTCTCATTTTAACATGAAAAGGTAGTTTGTAAAGGGACAGCCTGTTACAGAGAATTTGAATCACTTTCCCAGTTAGAACAAGCCTGAATGAAATTAATTGCAAAATCTTAATATCTCTTTAAAATGATTTTATACTCATTTTAGGAAATGAATCTCGAATGTAGAAATGTGTCTTTATACATCTGTATGTATGAATCCGTGTGCATGTGTATAAACAGCACTCATTTATTAACAGCATACTCAAATTCTTCACTATAGATACACCAAATGCAGCATACTAAAAATATTTAAAGCATTTTTGCATACTATGTCAATATACCCTTTTCACTCAATATACTTTTACCTAGCTTTCCAATGTATTCTAGAAGGAATTGTACTTTGCTGTTCCCTTCCTTATTTACTAGAGTCCATAAATCATCAAGGTCCTATATTCTATTTCATCATCATGCTGTGTGTATATTTTTTTCTGTGTAGTGAAATTCTGTGTAGTGGAATCTGTCATATGTTTACATTAATAACATTTTACACTATGCCATTCTCATTCCTGTCTTCTGGACATTATCTTCACAGAACAGGACAGAAATTTTGCTTTTTAATGGAACATGGCTCTGTCATATCAACTTTTTCCTACTCCTGAAAGACAGCAAAGATCCCTCTAGTCAATAAAGTCCCTTTTTGTAAAACTGAAATATAATCTTGTAAATACAATTTGTAAGATTTCAATACATCTGAACTGGAAAGTTTTTTCATAGTATTTCTCAAACTTTTCAAAGAAAAATGATATTCCTAATTTAAAACTTCAGGTTTGTCCTTGTTCTGTGTTGAGGACCATCATCTGCAGACTGTCATGACTCAAGTCCCCCTCTTCCAAGCATCACAGCACAAGAAAAATGCGTCCACCTGGAAGGGCAATAACTGTGGAATGCCTCTCTTCCATCTTGGACCTCTTACTTTACCAGCCTGTGTAGTCTCCCTTCTTACACCTGTAACATGAAAGGTAATACTCATGACTTGATAGCAGACCTGGAGGTATAAATAGTTTCTAAATGTTACTGAAGCAAAATTAATAATTGTTCTAACCTAGCAAATTATTTAAATAAGGAGTGCCCCAGTACATACTTTAGGAATTTAAAAGTCACAGCTGATTATTTTATGTACTAGAAGAAATAAAATAATGAATAGTGAATTTAAGGGCAGAGAAACAAAGCATAGTAATATGTATTCTATGTATTTCTTTGAATATCATAGACATGTTCTGGCTAATCAAATAACCAATTGTCTTACAGTAAAGTATATGGCCACCTTTGAGTGGAGATATGCCATTGTCTCCTCCCTAAAAGCAAATTTATTTGGGCAGGTCAATCACCTGGCCAACAGAAAACCACCAATGAAGGTTCACTTAAAGCCATGTTAAAGAAATAGGAGCAGTAATCAGCTCCTTAATAAAATAATCTACTTTTTATTTCTCATTTTTCTTTTGGACGCTGATGAGTATTGGCTTTCTCTGGTACTTTGGCATATTTACTGTTTCTCTAAAGCTATCTGGGAATATTTGCTGCCTGCTACCATTTGGTTCAGTTCTATGGGGACTTCCAATAAGTAGCATGTGTTTTTCCCTATGTCTTTTTCATTCTCTTCCTCCAAGTAGATGTGAAGGTTTATGCCTTGCCTGCTGTATTTCTTAGGGCTACTATGCCATGATGAAGAACCATGACCAAAAGCAACTTAGGATTAAAAAAAAGAGTTTCTGTTGCTAAATGTTTTAAATAATATTCATCATCAAAAGCAGTTTAGTCAGAAACCCAACCAGGTCAGGAACCTAGGGGCAGGAAATGACATGCCTAAACCAGGAGAGATATTCTAAATCAAAGATCCCTCCTCTCTGATGACTCTAACTTGCATAAAACTATCCAGCACACCTAGCATGGAGCTTTTTCTTTTGAACTCTAGTACAATTGTCCTCAAACATTCTTTTGAGTCTCTCTCATCTATCATCTATCTATCTATCTATCTATCTATCTATCTATCTATCTATCTATCTATCTATATTTATGTTTATCATTTATCTATTTATTTATGTATCATCTATCTATCTCTTTCTATTATCATCTATCTGTTTATCATCTATTTATTTATCCATTTATCATCTATTTATTAGTTTTTTGAGAATTACATACAACTTGTTTTAATTATGTGCAACATTCCTTCTCAATTCTTATCTAGATTCATGCATAGCTTACTTTTCTCTTCTCATCCAACCTAGAGTCTTTTTCTTCCAACAAATCCAACTTCTCCCCCTGGATTTCTTCATCATATGGCAGTCCACTAGAGAAAGATCTACTTCTCAGAGGCTATGCATTTAAAGAAAACATATACTTCCCTTCCAAGTATCCAGGAATGGCCAATATATCTTTGGGAATAGGTAAAACTTCCTTATCAATTCTACTTTCCATGCTAGGTTGTATCTTTTCAAAGTGCACAGGTCTTACACACAGTGTCACAGTTCTTTTTGTTTGTTTGTTTGTTTGTTTCCTAGACAGGTTTTCTCTGTAGCTTTGGAGCCTGTCTTTGAACTAGCTCTTGTAGACCAGGCTGGCCTTGAACTCACAAAGATAAGCCTGCTGACCTCCTGAGTGCTTGGATTAAAGGTGCCACCACTGCCCAGCAATTCTTATTCTTATTAATTCATTGTAATTTTCTTCCACTTTTGGCTCAAGTACTCTTTGTTCATGTACTTCTATGTTGATCCCTGGCAATTAGGAGAAAGATGTATATATAGTATGCACGTTCTATTTACAGCTGCTCATTCTGCATTAATTTATTGTCTGTGCCTTGGCCTATTGTAGACACTTGGTTTGATCATAATATGCTACAAACAGAGATTACACTGATGTGGGTTGTGCGATGCCTTAATCTATATGTATATTGATAGGTCATTAGGGGTTGGCTTACTACTATGTCAGTTTCACAGAGTAACAGTAGTAAGTTTTCCACTATGGCCTATAACTTATGGAGTAAAAACTGAATTCAATCAAAAAGTGCTTGGTTATTCCTATAACATATAGGAGCTATTGCACTAGTAGCATGTCTTCAGCAGGCCAATTGTTATTGTAGTTATAGTATTAATATTTGGGTTAGATTGATTTTTGCTTTTCTTCTCTTGTCATAGCTTCCAAAACTACATAAGGTCCCAAGGAGACATAAAATTTCAGGACCATATTAGTTTAAGTTGTTCATATTCTGTGACTCAAGTGTGTGTTATCTTCAAATGTAGAGTCATTTAGGTACATTTTAGAAGGTTAACAGTAGCATTGGCAACCACTTGTAATATTCGGAGTTCTTTGCGACCTCACCACTCAGTAACACTCAAGATGGAGTAACCCATTCTTGGTACAGAGCCTTTTATTTGGTACCTTGTGCTATCTAGAAGGGTCATTGTTTCCCATTATAAAACAGCTCCATTTTGACTCCTTTTCTTGTTGTTGTTCTGGTTTGCTTTTTTGTTTTTGTATAGATTTGTTTAAGAAGCTTCTACAGTGGTCTTTCCATATGCCTATTTAAAGAAATAGACATCAGTGGTATTTATATCTCTTGGTTTCTCTCTTTTACACTGCTTCTACTACCCAGTCAGAATATAGACCTTGTTGCTCCAAATATCTGCAAATCTTTCATAGCAATACATTATACTTCTTCTCCCATGAAAGATACTCCTCACTGGTCCTTAAAACATTCCGTTCTCTATGGGTGTTCTAAGTGAAACACAAGTATCTATAGTTTCAAAGCTGATATCCACAAATGAGTGAAAACACCCATCTTCTTCTTTCTGGACTTGGTTTACCTCACTCAGAATGATTGTTTACAAATTAATTTTACTTAGCAGCAGTGGGATATTCTTAAACCATTTTATTAATAAGAGTAAAAACCTCAACATGGGACCCAAAACTCCTACAATTTATAGTGATTCTACTTGGACTCTCTCAAATTTTCAGAAAAATTGTACTTCCCCTATTTCATTTATATATGTGTGTGTGTGTGTGTGTGTGTGTGTGTGTGTGTGTGTGTGTGTATACATATGTGTGTGTGTGTGTGTGTGTGTGTAATTATTGCTTGGGAAATCTAGGTTTACTTTTGTTGCTGCTCTTGTTATTTGATGAGTGAGTGAATTTCCCAAACTACTTCATGAAGATAGTAGAAGTCATGACACAGTAATTAATTTCAAGTAAATTCATTTTATAGAAGCATTTGTAATCTTTGTATAATAACCATGTATAATACACTTGTTTATATATAACTATTAATGCATTTATGGATTTATATGTAATATAAAACAAAAATTATTCCCTTGCTACTCATATATAAAATATTTAAGTCAATCATAAACACTGCATAATCATAAGCAGTGTGGCACAATTTTTAAAATTTTTATTTATCATAGTAATTTAGTTAAAAATGTTAAATTACAAGACTGAACTTAATCTTTTCTATAAAAGCCAGCTATCTAAAGAAAAATTATTAATTTCAATGTTCTTTTGGTCTTATTTTTCTATTCCTGTGAATATACTGGAAATGAAGGGAGTTAATTTTTCCATAAGCTAGTGTAAATTAAAGAATGAAGCTTTTCAAAGGAAAGGTTAGAATCTAATATGATCTGTTCTCAAATTCTGACCTTTTTGAGTAGAGGTTCCCATTATTCTAAATCAGCAGGGAGAGTGCTAATTACTCATTTAGAGATGCTAAGGTAGCTCTGGGAGGTAGATGAAAAGAGGGAAAACCCTAAGTAGAAAACATGTCCCCTACAGGGACTGCTTGTTAGCAGTTCTTCCCTTTGAAAACCTCAGACAGGAAATTTTTTTAGTGAGGAAAATGTCTATTATATTTTAAGTGGAAACAATAATTATTAGAATTTTCATGTTAAAATTATGTTTATTAAGGATTGCCATTGAACTCCAAAGTTATTGATAACGCTGTATGAACGGTGCGTTCACATAGAGAAAGGTCCCAGCAACTTGAAGCATTTACTTGTGAACATTTCCAGTAGAAAAGCAGGAAACACCATCAGAGTAGTTGAGTAGCACACATATTAAGGATGATAAAACCTATCCAATTGTCAAGAGTGCTGCTACTAAGGCCAGTGGTACTATAGAAAGAACTGAGAAATGGTAACAAAATGGAGCTCACCGCTCCTCTCTGGAGTGGGGGAGCAGCTGCAAGGCGTCAGTGCAGGAAACCAGTAAAGACTGTCAAGGTTCTGCTTTCTATTTTCTACTCAGTGAAAATTTTAGAAGCAATTTTGAAACTATGGATTTTCCAGTGAGTCTACATCATTGTTTTCAATTGCATATATAAAATATAAACAACAACAAAAACCACTTGGTCATTTCTGTAAAAAAGCATCTTTTACCTTAAAAGGAATAGGAGATTCTTTATTCTGCAGCAATCTATGAGTATGCATCAATACAGATTCACATTGCTTTAAATATTAGGTAACAACATGATAACAGTTCCATGAATGTCTCGTACTTATAAATCAATAGGGAATCATGAATCAAGGAACTTCTCAAAGGCAACGGAGGCACTGACAACATTCTTACCTTTAAAACAACACTTCTTTTATCTTTTGAGATTATAGTATAATTATATATTATACTATATAATTATATATATAATAACTATATTAATTATAATATCATTTTTCCCTTCCCTTTCTTTTCTCCAAACTCTTCCAAATGCCCTTTCTTGTTCTCTTACAAATATTTGGCCTTCTTTCATTAATTGTTGTTATATACACACATGCCTATGTATTTCCATATATTCAAAAAGACATGAATACAATCAGCTCAGTCTATGTAATACCGCTTGTATGTGTGTTTTCAGGGCTGACCATTTGCTATTAGGCAACCAATTGATGTGCTTGTCTCTGGGGAAGAAACCTGCTTCACCAATCAGCGTTCCTTAGATGTCTGTACTCTGCATTTTCAATATTTTTGTATTAAAATTTTTTTCATAGAGTATGTTTTCAATCATTTTTTTTCTTCATCCAAACAACTCTTCACTGATGCTATCCACCTCCCTATAGGAAAGCAGGAAGAACAAGTCAAAAAAAAAAAAATCAAGCCAGTAAGCAGACCCTTTGTGTCCTCCCCATCTGCTCCTGCCTCCAGAATCCTCCTCTGAGTTCCTGTCCTGACTTCTTCCAGTGACGAATAGTTCTGTGTAATAAGCCAAATAAACCCTTCCCCCACCACCACGCCCAAAATGTTATGGTCATGGTGTTTCATCATAGCAATAGATATCCTAAGACAGTTATTCACGGGGATTTACTTACTATTAAGATACAGATCATTGAGGAGAAAAAAAGGAAGAAATGGACAGAAATGGAAAGAAACAGAGATTTTATCTTTATAACTATTTATCTGATTCTCAACTAGCTATTACCAACCACTATGCATAAAAATAAAATAAATGGAAGTGTAATTTAGCTTGTTTCCAAAGGGGTAAATGGGAATGTATTGTGACAGGGCAAGACAATGTTGATTTCTACATCTTGGATTCTAGCTGAGGCCCCAGCTAACTTAGTGTCTGTTAATAGCCTGTTTCTGTAAGCCTTCCCCTCTAGCTGACTGCTTAATTTAGCTTGTGTTAAACTTCTTGCTTTTGCAAAATTTCACCTGCATCTGCCAAGCAAGATAAAAGGGTGTGGATTTTCTTTTGTGTGTGATGGGGAGGGATTTATTGTTGTTGTTTTCTTTAAAAGCCCTATGTTTTAAATGTTTTGAGCTGCACTTGGGTCTTGAATACCTGAGTGTAGTCCCAGCTGACTGCAATAAAGATTCTTGAATTGACTGCAGACTGTGTCTTCTTGTGGAGACCAATAACAATGCTGTTACCCAGAGTATATAAATCTATACCTTCTCTAAACTGGACACAGTATTATTATAATTAATACTGCTGGATGAACTGGTTCTGCTTGTTAAATATTATCGCAGTATATATAAAATAATATTTAAGCAACTATCTTCATCCAAACTAAAAAAAAATTTCCCCTTACTTTTTATTATTTTAAAATGTTACATGAATGCTTTCTGAAACAGGGTAAATATATCAAAAGAGGTTAAATATCATGAATTTTATGAGCCTTTATATTTATATATGATTAGTAAAGTCCCTATAAAGAGCATCATTATCATTTAATACATTTTTCAAGAAACTGCAATGAAGTTTTGACTGTTATGTCAAGGAAATGTTAATCCTGTCAACAGAGAATAAGACCATTATCACAATTTAAAGACAAATTTGAAGCAAGCATTAATTAAATACTGACCAGGTGGATGGGCTCTGGCCAGGTCCACACACAGGTTTCTGGGAAATGGCCCAGAATCAAGTATGGCAAGGGCTTAAGAAGGAAAACCCATAAATCATTGCATTCTCCATCAGGTCCAACCAGGAGCAAGCATACATCCTGAAGTACCACCAGGCTGTGACCCTCCCCACCAACATGTGTTCAAGCACATCAGGTAGGTGGGTCAAACAAACTTTTTTAGGGGAATGAAAAATGCTATCTTTCATAGACAATGGCCTCCAGCATTTCAGGAACTATTTGTCTTTGGGCAAAGGTCTTGTAGGTCAGAGGCATTTTTGTTTCATGGATCTCTTAGCCATAGTAACTCTTAAAATATAACTTTGGTTTTTGCAAAAGGTTACCAAATTTCTCAATACAATAATCCTACATATTCTTGCTTTTCAGATTTTTAAATTCTTTTCTTGTATAGAAAGATCTTCATTGTAAAGTTATATTATTTGTGCATGTATTTCTAATTATTCTATTTTATACTCTCCAAAAAAATCAAATGGAGTATCTATAATTATATTGTCAGGAAATAATTGCGGCTTTGAGATGAATCAAAGTTTGCCACAGGAACTTTTTGTAGTGGAAGCCCATAATACTTTCTACTTTATTAAGTTGCAATAAGAAGCCCACATGTTAGAGTAATATATCACATTTGTTTCTTTTACTGAGTGTTACTTTGGAGCTACTCTGCTTGGCAGAAAAATATAAGTGGAAAAGTTGTACATTCTTGAGATTTGTCCTAGCCTTAACCTTTCCTTAAAAATTACTAAAACTTTAAAATTACAGTTCGCAGTTATAACAGTGGAAATAGGTTCAAGGTCAAAGACCAGCATTTTTCACTTTTTTAATAAGAGCCTTAACTGTGGAGAACTGAAGTGCTTAAGGATATCAATAAAGAAGGCATTTTAGGATAAAAATCCCTGAAGATTTTCCCACTGTATGAAGAGTTTCAGCTACCAAATTGCCTTCCTGATTATTGTCAAAATGCTTCAGATATTGTTATCATAAAACCAAAATTCAGGGAATAAAAGGAAAGTGTTTCTTAACGGTATAATGTGTTGGAAAATTTCTGACATGAACCTAAAGTTAAAAAATCTTAATTCAGGATTTACTTTCCATTTGTCAAAAAAATGAGGAAATTATAATAATTTTAAAGGTAATAAATATATTTTAGATGAATATGTTTTTTAAACTGTTCACTGTATGTACCAACTTTATTTTACCCTAATGAAAATAAATAGAAAAGGATTTATAGATATGTGTTTTCAACTGCATATAAAGATTTTATAAAAGAAATCTCAGAAATGTAAGTATTGTGTTTAATAAGTAATAACTCCGTAGTAGGAACAATGTAATAATCATAGTACTGTATACTTAAATGTCTAGATCACATAGTAAAAATTATATTTCCATGTTTTGTGTGTTGTGACCATACATTTTTCTATGAAAATCATTATACATATTTTGCCTAATATTTTTACTAAATAAGAAATACTTTGGAGTTGGACAGTGGTGGTGCACACCTGTAATCCCAGCCCTCGGGAGGCAGAGGCAAATGGATCTCTGTGAGTTCGAGGCCAGCCCCGTCTACTAAGCAAACTCCAGGACAGCCAGAGCTGTCACAGAGAGAAGCCCTGTCTTGAAAAGCCAAAATAAATAAATAAATAAATAGAATTTTGAAAAGGTGTTGCTAAAAGAAAGACATTTTCCTATATAAATCCACCTGCAAATAGTCCTATAGTAGCAAGAACATATGTAGAAAACAATTTTTGCATTTCTATTCCTAGTTATCGTGGAGAGTTATTCTTTTTGTCTACTGTAAGGAGTCAAAAGTGCTGCTCCTGTGTCATAGACCTACTCCAGGGCTGATAAGAAACACTGTAGAAAAGCCTTACTTTTCCATATTCCCTCTAGTATGGGAATGCCTAAGAAGAATTTTAAGCTATTTCACCAATGTTCCAGTCACTCAGTTATACAAGCTTACATAATTTGGTGCTCTCCTTCCTTTTTGTTTAATATTCTACATTTGATATTGAAGCCACCAAATAAACCCATTATGTTTATTTTATTATGCTAGAATTTCAAAATTACTTAAATCCTCAAATTGTTTATAGTATGATGATATAATAAAATATTTTTTTGGTAACCAGAAATGTTTAGATGCTGTTCTCTATCATTGTTACCCCTACAGGTGTGGGGAAAATGATTATTGATCCAAATCTTGGCCAAATTAATTAAAACAAGCTTTTTTTACTCAGATGCAGGTGCCGTCTCTCTCTAAGGAGAGGTTCAATAGACATAGAGAAAATAAGAATTTTTATATCTTGAGAGTAGTGGGTCTCCAAATGGGGGATTTGGCAGGCAAATAGGTGAGATTATATTAGCAAAACATAAAAATAAGGAATTGGTTATAAGAGCCTATCGAAAGATATACATCTTTGAGGTTGGTCATAACAACTTTTGAAAACAAAGTCATGGTTGCTATTTCTTGGCACAGGCAATATAAAACCATTTGAACTTAAAGTTGCAGGTGAAGTATAGCATAAGCCTTGAGAAACCAGGAATGAATTTAGTTTGTTTTTACTACAAGATGATTTTCAAGATTAAGATGGGGGCAGACTGATATATCATTGTTAAATGTTATTTGTACCTTGTAAAAGTTACAGTTATCACTTATTAATAATCCCCTCAGAGCTCCGTGTGAATACCACAAGTCTCCTACAAGTTAAGGAAAGTTAGCTTGGGAACTTCATCCAAAACCTGAAAATCTTAGTATTAAAACAATAGAAGAGAAAATAAATTACAATTTATAGCTTCCATGAGTCTCCTGAGACAACAGAAAATAATTTAAAAAGAGATGACAGAGAAAATATTGGATACAGAGAAATCTCCATGTTCTCTCTCTCTCTCTCTCTCTCTCTCTCTCTCTCTCTCTATATATATATATATATATATATATATAGTGTGTGTGTGTGTATTTATATATGTATATTGTGTGTATGTGTGTTTGTGTGTAAGAGTGAGAAAGAGAGACAGAAACAGACAGAGAGAGAGACACACACACACAGAGAGAGAGAGAGAGAGAGAGAGAGAGAGAGAGAGAGAGAGAGAGAGAGAGAGAGAGGAGAATTCAATATGTAGAA
>PVIU01026946.1:0-21219 GCA_004026605.1 Ondatra zibethicus | reverse complement strand
TCTGTAAGCCAGCTCTGGACTCCTGTGCATCTGTCTCTTCTCTCTGTCTGTCGGTATGCTCTGCTGTGATCACTTACCTACTTAACCATTTTAAATTTATTCTATAGTTCTACATATTTTATTTTTGGGGTATAGAAAGAGCGTTTGTGTGGATGCATACTTGCGGCAGCAGAGGTAGTTTCCATTGCGTGAGGCCCAGGGATGGAACTCAGGTTTCTGGGTGTATTAGTCAGGGTTCTCTAGAGTAGCAGAACTTATAGAATGGATTGCTCTCTCCCCCACTCTCCCCCTCCCTCTCAGAGATACATACGTGTGTGTGTGTGTATCTATACAGACAAACACGTGTCTCTGTGTGTGTGTGTGTGTGTGGTGTGTGTGTGTGTGTATAAAGGAGATTTATTAGAATGACTTACAGGCTATGGTCCTACAAAACAAATAATACATTTTCTCTCATGTATTTATGTCATGGCCCTCCTAAGCATAATCCAATGATGTTGGGCTATGAATGAAAATCTAAGAATCCAGAAGTTGCTTAATCCACAAGATCAGATGTCTCAGCTGGTCTTCAGGAGACACGAATTCCAAAGAAGTAGGCTCCTAATACCAGTACAGGAATGGATTTGCTAACAAGGTGAGAGCAAGCAGGCAAAAAGCAAAAGCTTCCTTCTTCCATATCCTCACAGAGGCTTCCAGCAGAAGGTGTGGCCCAGATTAAAGATGTGTCTTCCCACCTCAAAGGTCTGGGCTTGAAGTGGGATTCACCTATTTCAAAACAAGTGAAAAATCGCTCACAGGTCTGCCCTTCATTTCTGGGTTCATTCCAGAGGTAGTCAAGTTGACAACCAAGAATAGCCCTCACACCAGGCTTATCAGCAAGTGCCTTTATCTGCTGATCTTCCAGGCCTACAGCATGATTGATAAAAACCCAGAGACAGATATTGAGCTTCAACCTGAAGGTCCGAAAAGCAAAACAGCCAGCCACCGGTTCTTACCTCTATCTCAGTCTGAAAAGGTGATCCCGCCTCCAGGAATCTCAGAATGAGACTGTGTCTGAGCTCTGTCTCCTCCCGTCTTATATTCCCCTCTAGGACTGGGATTAAAGGCGTGCACCACTACCACCTCTGAGTGTTAATCACACTCAAAGGGCCAAGGCAGGAGGATGTCTGTAAGTTCTAGCCTGGACTGGTCTGTATGGTAGGATCAAGGACAGCCATGACTCTAGACAGAGACTTTGTCTCAAAGAAATAAAAAAATAATATTAACAATAAAAGAGGAAGAATTCAACATCTTTATACAACCGGGCCCCATTTGCCTAGTGGCAGATGTTGGACTAAAGCGGTGTGGCTTGCACCTGTCATAGGCTGGGCTGGGAGAACATGGTTTTCCTTTCAGCTCTGTCTCTCAGTCCTGGATCTCTGGATCCTGGACGCTGGCTATCGGGTAGTGATGGAAGGTTCACTCTGAGGCCGGGCTTTATCCCTCCGTCCAGTTGGAGATACCTGGTGACAAATCTGAAGTGACTGTCCTCTCTACATGGCTTTAGCTAAAGTTCTGACTTCTCAGGAGCCAGGTGTATTGACATTCCACAGTGGCCTGCTCTTGTCCCATTTTTAATAATGTTTTATCTAGCAGGGAGTGGTCAGCCCTCCCATCACTCAAAACACTGGATCTGGCTCAGATGTGGTGGTCTGTTTTCATATTCTTTCATTCATTCGTGTCAGCATGTACCTGCTTGTTTACACTCACGTGGTGACCAGTCTAGTTTGTGTCCTGGCAGGATCACGCATACACTTTTTCAGGACACTACCACATGCCTTTCAGAAAATAATTATTAAATGCATATCACATGCAGGAAGTCTCATGCTCTGTTCATGGCTGCTAGGGTTGAGTAGGAGATAGAAACAAAAAAACAAATTCCATTGTTCAGAAACTGGGTTGAAACATCAAGGGTGCTGTGGGGTGCAAGTGCGGTACCCCTGAAAGCCTCGAGTATGAAGACTGGAGATTGCGGAAACTAGACTGCCTATCTCCCCTAAAATCTACATTTCAGATTGGTGAGACGGTTCCACAAGAAAAGGCATTTGCTACCAAGCCCAACAATCCGAGTTCGATCCCCAGAACCCACATGGTAGAAGGAGACAACCATGTCTTACAAGTTACCCTCTGACCTCTACTGCCACCACAGTGCACGCATGCCCTTGTACACACACACACACACACACACACTCACACACACACAAAATAGCTAAATTATTCTTTAAGCTGCTGTTTCCAAGGCACCCACTACAGGATATAGGACTCAGCTAGCCATGATAAGCTTAACATGGTGTTAGGAATTTAACGCGAGCTCCCTGCCAACGCAAAATTCCCAATCAGGCTGGATCAAAACAAGCCAAATTAAGAAATATCCAGGTTTAATGGAAGTTCTGCACTCTCGGGTGGCCCTGAGTGGGAACCAGGAAGCCGCACAAATGTGACCACCCAGAGGAAAGAAAAGGGACCACGTGTTCCTCTTTCGGGAGATCACTTAAATACCCTGGGGAGTGGTCCTGACCCCACCCCCAGGGAGGGGTCAGGACCTGGCCTGCTGGGATTTGGAGTCCAGACCAGGCCTGGGGACTGGGGCCTATGCTCCCAACTTGACAATGAGCAGACCACCCAAAGGAAGTTCTTTACTTCCAACCTTATCACCTGCCAGAGTAGGACTCAGCCATCGATAAGTTTAATGGAGGCCTGAGTCTCAGTAGTTTACCCTGAAGCAATACCTACCTGGCTGTAGGAAGGACCATAAACTGAGGTTACCCAGGCACCACCCAAGAACAGACCATCCAAAGGAAATTCTTAACACTCCAACCATTGTAGATAGGATCACCCGCCAGCACACACTCACCAGGACACCCTTAGACAAATGTCAGCCAATCAGGGGTCCCGAACCTTAGAAATCCCTCACCCCCATCTTTACTACTATAAAAACCCAACTCTAACTGAGCTCGGAGCTCTCCAACTATTACAATACGTTGGACATGTGGAGAGACCAAGTTTGCAAACTTGTATAAAATAAAGACTCTTTGCTTTAACATGTGGGACTCGGTCTCCTTGTTGGTTTTTGGGGAATTTGTGGATCTAGGCATAACACAGGACAGGCATGGACTGAGTAGTTTGTCCTCACTGTGGGAGATAGTAGGTGAGGCTGCTGGGAATTCACATGTCAAAGCTCAGGACCACATGGCTGTTACACAGTAGAATGAGGCACTGTACTGCCATCTATGCGATACCAATTCCTGGCACTTTCCTCCAGTCCTATTGACTTCAAATTAAGGAAGAGCTGAGGGATAGGTGGTGATCCCAGGTGTTTAGACAAAATGCCAAAGAGGGTCAAGGGAGATGGGTCTTAACCGTGTCTGTTGACCACTTTCAGAAGGTGGGTAAGCCAGCCATGAACTCAGTGGCTTCCATCCTACCCCGGGTGAAAGTGTTGATTTCAGGGGCTAGAGAGAAAGCTTAGCAGTTAAGAACATTTGCTGTTCTTTTACAGGTCCTAAGTTCAGGAACTGACTCACAGCTACCTGTAACTCAACCTCCAAAGGAATCTAAGACCTCTGTAGGCACCCACAAACATGTAACACACAATCACACACACACACAAGTAAAAATAAAATTTTTAAGTAGCAAATTCAGTGGATCACAAGGTGCTTATGACCTTGTGTGACACCACCAGGTAGCTGAGAAAGCTAGAACACTAGCCAAGCTCAGTGCCCCTCTCTCCAGCGCCTTAGGGGACTTAGCCTACTATCTCTGACCTTCTAAGAGAAAAGCTACTTCGCCTCACCTCTTCTCCCTTTAACACCCCTATACTTGCTGTTAAAAAACCTAATGGAACCTATTGCCTGGTTCAAGACCTCCAGCTCATTAACTCTGCAATGGTCCCTCTTCATCCTGTAGTGCCTAACCCTTACCCACTTCTTTCCATTATCCCTCCAGGAACCTCCCACTTCTTAGTTCCAGATCTTAAGGATGCTTTTTTTCTCTATTCCTCTCAGCTCTCAATCTCAAAATATCTTTGCCTTCACTGGGCTGACCAAACAGCTAGAACAGCAGCATTCCAGAGCCCAAACCTACGTCAATCACCTCAGGGGGTTCATACAGTACAGCCCACATTCTCACAGACACCCCCTGACACCCGGCAAATCTTGTCCTATCTATATCAGCTCTTTCATCCTAATAGCAAAGCTCTGCTCCACTTTGCCAAGGCTCACCTCCAGCCCACCCCTGAGGACTTAGAGATCTTAAAAGCTATCACTGCCTCTTGTAAAATCTGTCAAAAGTCAGATCCCAAGACCAAATACCATAGCTTCCCTTTTCCCACTCACCAGGTCAGGGGCTCCCTTCCAGGAACTGACTTGCAGCTTGATTTTGCTCATATGCCCACGGTCAGAAGAGTTAAATATCTCCTGGTTTTGGTGGACACCATGTCTGGGTGGATTGAAGCGTTTCCCACCACTAATAAGAGGGCCCAGACAGTTTCCGATGTTCTTCTCTGAGAAATCATCCCCCGGTTTGGAATCCCAACCTCCCTTCACTCAGATAATGGACCAGAGTTTACCTCCCAGATCACTCAAACTTTATCTAAGGCTCTTAACATTCCCTGGCATTTTCATATATCATACCATCCTCAGTCCTCAGGGAAGGTAGAACAAACTAACCGTTCCTTAAAAAAATTCTTGTTAAGATGTCACAGGAGCCAGGCAGTGGTGGCACATGCCTTTAATCCCAGCACTCGGGAGGCAGAGGCAGACAGATCTCAGTGAGTTTGAGGCCAGGCTGGTCTACAAGAGCTAGTTCCAGGACAGGCACCAAAAACTACAGAGAAACCCTGTCTCAAAAATGCAAAAAAAAAAAAAAAAAAAAAAAAAAAAAAAAAAAAAAAAAAAAAAAAAAAAAAAAAAAAAAAAAAAAAAAAAAAAGATGTCACAGGAGCTTCACCTTTACTGCATAAAAATTTTGCCTCTGGCCCTTCGTAGGTTTAGGGCTCTCCCCAAAAGTTCCCTTTTCATCATGTATGGGTGGTCAGTTTTAACCCCTGGCCTCTCACCCAAAACCTCTTCCCTTCCTGATCACCTGCTTACTCTGCTGTTATCCCATCTTTGCTCCCTATTATGGGATTTTACTGACAACTCATTACCTCAACCATGTGCCAATTCATGTCCACCACCAATTAAAATAGGACATCAGCGGATGACGTAACCATGTCACCCCCCTGTGCGCATGCACTAGGCAGCCCTTAGAAGCCGGAGGCACCATCTTCAGCTCTCTCTCCCTCTGCACACCGACCTTTGCCAGGCCTGTACACCTCCCCCCAATAAACTCCTAAGCGGGTTTGTTGCATGTTCTGTGTTTCCTTCTCACTCACGCCAGGTAATTTCACTGCCTACAGGTTGTTCCCATTTCTCCTTGCCAGCTCCAAGCTTCTGTCCTGTTGGTCCTCCATACACAGCAGACCTCTGGGAAACAGCAGAGGTTACCACCCTGCCCCTTTAAAGACACTTAGTTTTTACTTTATTTATTTCACGTATACAAGCATCTTGCCTGCATGTGTGTGTACAGTCCAGAGGTCCATGCCAGTTGTCTTACTGTACCCTGATCCACCTTAGTTTTTGAGGCAGAATCTGGAGCTCACTGATTTGGCTAGACTGGCTGGCCAGTGAGTCTTGGAGATCTGCCCGTCTCTATGTCCCCAGCATTGGGTAGCAGGTCTTTGTACCATGCCCAGATTGGATGTGAAATGCTGGGGACACAGCTCAGGTGCTCATTCTTTCACAATGAGCTCTTTACCCACTGAGCCATCATCCCGGCTCCCATGGTGCTTATTCTTGAGAGTCATGTATGTATTTCTCATGGAGATTGTAAAGGCTAAGCAGCCAAGGATGGGGTTTCATTAATGTTGATTAGAATGGAGACTCATGTGGGATTTACATAAAGCTGTTTCCTGGTGAAAGACCCATACAGAGCCAGCAGCCCCCGCTAGAAACCCAGTTCAGCCAAGATAGTCCAGTCCTGACTTTTGGGTCAGATGGCAGTTTGTGCGGTGCAGGGTAGTGTGATTGTAATGGTCTTTCAAGCCCTCCTTATCTGAGACAAGCCTCTCCCACTCCCTCCCTCGTCCACCGCTGAGGCAGGTGGATCTTTCTTCAGCTTCCAGTCTGAGACCCTTCCTTTCTGTCTCTCTCTTGAAGAGACAGCTTCTGTGTCTCCCTTCTCCCCTCCCCCATTTCTCATTTCTCTGTCTCTGTCTGTCTCTCTTTCTCTCTCTCTCTCTACTCTTCTCCCCTTTTCCCTCCATAACCCACTAAATAAATATCCACTTTCTCTGCATGGCATGCCTATCCATGTCTCTGTCTCTCACCCACCATGTGGCTCCCTGCCTGGGACCCTGCTGCCTTTGTGGCCTGCTGTGGTCTCAGGACCTGCTGCCTGCTGCCAATCGGGGACCTGCAGTGTTTCTGCCACTGCAGCCACTTGGGAACCTGTGAAAGACCCCCTGGAGTGGGGAGACTCTCACTCAAGTCTCAGGATAACACGACCCCCAAGAACTCACCATCCTTGCTGCAATCACATGAGGTTTATTGACAGGAACCAGCTGGGGCCAAAACTCATATCCCACACAGGGGTAGCAGAGTTCAACCTCGATTAGCTGGGAGAGGGGGTATTTAAGAAAAGAAACGAAACCACAACCCAAAGGGGGTAGGGAGGGAGACATTGAAAATTCCAAAAATACCAGTGATAATCACAAGGGGGTAACTCCCCGTTTCTCAAGATTGTTCTCAAGATTATAATCTAAGTTTATGGTCAGCTAGTTCCTGGAACAGAGTCACTGAACCAGCTAACCTAGAATTTTGGTTCTTCTCTCCCTGCTAGATTTTTGGCCCTATTTTTCCTGCTAGATTTTTGGCACTATTCTTTCTGCTAGAGGGGTCTGGATTTATCCAGGTCTTTTATCTGCAGCATTTTAATTACACCATATCAGTGATGATGAGCTTCTTTCTTTGGAAATGGGTGTGACTGTTGTCAGCTATCCTTAGACCTTAAAAGCCATCCAGGGAACAACACTAGGCTGAGAAAACATTTCTTCATTACAAGTAGACCCCTGTAATGAGGGATTAACTCAGGTTTATTAAACAGGTGCAAAATAAAAAGTACACTCACAACAACAACACAGAAGGTGGCAGCAACGTTGCTGCTGTTTCAGCTGCTGATCCTACTGGTCCCAAGGGAGATTGGGAAGGTTGGGGGAAGGTCACCAAGCCACCACTGCCAGTGAACCCTGCCCAGTCCAAGAGAGCGTGTGACCCCTGCCCTCCATTTTCATCTGATCACACATTCCCAGAAAAGACCACACTCATTGGGCCAAGCCAGCCCAATACAATTGCCAACACATTTCCAGAAAAGACCACACCCATTGGGCCAAGTCGCCTCAATACAAGTGCCTGATGGACCGAATTCCCACAACACCCCTGAGATATGAAAGACTCCAAGAGTTAAAAGTTCCTGGAGGGTGAGACTCCAGAGGTAACTATTGCAGGGGCCAAGGTGACTCCTGAGTCTTCCCTAAATTCTTTTATCATTATTATTATTTATTCATTTTATTTCATGTGCATTGGTGTTTGCCTGCATGTGTGACTGTGTGAGGGGTGTCAGATCCCCTGGAACTAGAGTTACAGATAGTTGTGAGCTGTCATGTGGATGCTGGGAAATGAACCCCTTTCCTCTAGAAGAGCAGCCAGGGCTCTTAACTGCTGAGCCATCTCTCCAGCCCCACTTTCTACTCGCCCTGCCCCTGGCGGTCCTGAAACTCACTTTGTAGACCAAGCTGGCCTTGAATTCACAGAGATCCACCTGCCTCTGCCTTCTGAGTGCTGGGATTAAGGGCATGCGCCACCACTGCCCAGCCACTAAGTTCTATTAGAAAGAAAAAAGGGACCAAGTGTTGGAGCAGCCCAGGCAGACAGCCTTTGATTTCACAGCTGCGTGGTTTGTCCAGCCTGCTTAACCTGCCTAAGCCCACGATTCTGTGTTTGTGAGATGGATGGGATGACAAAGCCTCTCATTTAGTACCATCATTATTAATTTCCCAGAAGCAGGCTGACTGTAAACTTAAGAGAATTATCGCCAGACATTAAGTGCAATGTAATTGTGCTTTTGAAAAGAATACCTTCCCCCAGAGATGGTCCAATTAGATGCTGATGGAATGGAGAATTTCCATTGTTTTTCTTTTCCTGAAATCAAAGATGTAGAAGCACATCCGTGCCTGTTAACAGGATGATCGTTAGAAAGGTGCTGGAGAATGGGGTGAAAATGAGCCTGTAACGACCACATCACTCTGGTGGAGCTTGCTTATTATTGAACGTACTTAAGAGAATGGCTAGTAATTTAATTCAATTTATAACGCTTTAATGATATCACATCCATGAAGGTTGCATGTGGAGAAGCATGATGCTCATGATTACCTTGGGAAGGAATTCCATTACTGTGGCAGTGAGACAGCAGGAACAGAACATCCCCTCAACAAATATTAAGAGTTATGAAAAGTTAGGTCTGCCTCAACCCGTTAGGGCTGGTTTTCAGTTCCTCCGCTAATGGTTGTAGTTTTCTGGTTTTTTTTTTTTAAAAATGATTTATTTTAAATTTGTTTTGTTTGTATTGGTGTGAAGGTGTCAGATCCCCTGGAACGGGAGTTGCAGACAGTTGTGAGCTGCCATGTGGGTGCTGGGAATTGAACCTGGATCCTCTGGAAGAGCAGTCTGTGCTCTTAACCCCTGAGCCATCTCTCCAGCCCCATAGTAGTCTGTTCTTAAGGAAATCAGCAGGAGTTCTGCAGAGGGAAACGGGGCACATGGTGATGAATCTGGTGTAAACCTGGAAGCAGCTTGGCCCAGCTTCCAATGGTGTGAACCGCCAAGGAAGCAAGATGCCAAACACAGACTGGGCACAGGGCTGCAGGTAATTCTCTAGCTCCTGTTGACTAAGCACCTATACTTTAGAGAGATGGCTCAGAGGCTAAGAGCACTGATTGCCCTTCCTGAGGTCCTGAGTTCAATTCTCAGCAACCACATGGGTTGCTCATAACCATCTATAATGAGATTTGGTGCCCACTTCTGGTCTGCAGGCATGCATGCAGGCAGAACACTGAATACATAATAAATAAAATCTTAAGATACAAAGCACTTGTACTTTTAACTATTTTTAAATTGCAAAGAATCTATAAGTGATTTGGAGGATGGATTCTGGACTCAACATCCTGGTTACAATCTTGGGTCTACCACATGCCAGTGTGACCAACATACTTAGAGTTTGAGACAGGAACTCACTGTGTGGTCCTGACTGACCTTGAACTAACAGAGATCCACCTGCTTCCGCCTCTGAGTGCTGGGATTAAAAACGTGTGTGACCAAGCTCTGCCTCGGTTCCCTTTTCAGCTCTAGCAGATGGGAGTAAGAATGCTTATCTCAAGGCTTGAAATGAGGATTTTGTGAAAATAATGTGGAAAATCTTAGCACAATTCTCAGCTTTTGGCATTATCTTTCCTTGGTATTATTATTTTTGTGTTTGCAAATAACAGAAATTCAACTAAAGTTCATTTTCAAAAGTAAGAACAATGGTTAGGGACACAGTTCAGTTAGAAAATGCTCACCCTACAAATATGAAGGCCTAAATTAAATCCTCAGCACCTACATTTTAAAAGTTGGGCCTAGCAGTGCACTTCCCTCCTCTGGGAAGGAAAAGATGGAGGGATCCTTGGGCATCACTGGCTGGCAAGCCTAGCCTACCTGGCAAGTTCCATAGAAAGACCCAGTTTCCAAAAACAAAACAAAAGAAAACAAACAAACAAACAAAAACCCAAGATGGACAGCACCCCTGAGAAATGACAGCCAAAGTGGTCCCCTGGTCTCTACATCCACTTCTACTATTGCACATATATGAATAGGCACACACACACATGTTACAATCATAAGATGTATTGGTGATATAGATATAGTCATATAGAACACTTTGTGGTTTATATTCTCTGGGGGAAATTACATAAATGGAAACCCCATTTTGGATCTGGTTCCCAGTTAAGTTGGGCTCACATGTTCAAATGAAAGTTTAGGAAACCTGTCTCGCCTCCGTTTGCTCCAGTCTCCTCTGTGAGAGAACAACTTCCCCACCGATCAGTTCTCAGCTTTCACTCCCTCAGCTCCTCTAGCCTAACAGCTTCAGCAAAAGTCCCTGGTGGCTTCAGAATGGCAGACCCGTGCTGGCGCTGTTCCCTGAGCTGTAACCAAGACCAGGAGATGAGCTGCTCTAGACAAGCTGCCCCGAGCCACTTGCCTCCCATGCGCTCGGGACTGAGTGAGAGGACCAACAGAGCCTCAGTTTCTGCTCCCTCCACAGCAGACAGAGCATCTTGTATAACTGCAGACAGAATTCACAGCTAGCTGCAGCCTCATAGGTAAACCGGAGGCGGGGGGGTGTCAGCTGCAACCCAAGCCCAGCAGAACGCTGTGAAATGACCAGTGGTGCAACAGGAAGGATAGGGAGTTCCGAAATCTATTCCGAGCCGAAAATCATCCGTGTGACCAAACAGAAGGTTGCCTCATGCGTGAGAACTGCTGTGAGCTTATTTCAGAGCGGAGGTCAAGCCAGCAGCCTGAGAACGAGAGCTCCTGGGGGCCCCAAGTTACATTCTTGGAAATGACTGACCCGTGGGTGCCTTTATCTCAGTGCAGCATGAACCACAGGACCCCAGTGTCCCTATTTAAAGGGTCTAGGACTCCTTACTGGCCAATTCCAAGTTCAGGTCAAAGAAAGAGGCAAGGTGAAAGTAAGATATCTTGATCCACCAGAAAGTAAGGATATCTTCCATGATTAATAGAACATAGGAGGCCAAAATTGGAGAATAGCAAGTAAGTTAAAGATCTCAAATCAGAAAAAAAATCAAAATAGCTCCTATTTTCAGACGATTCCCCCCTCTGTTTCTCTCTCTCTCTCTCTCTCTCTCTCTCTCTCTCTCTCTCTGTTTCTCTCTCTCTCTTTCTCACACACACACACACATACACAATTATATGTACGTGTATGTGTGAACTCTGCTAATGAAAACCAATTAGAATTAAATGCAGTGAAGTTGCAGGATGCAAAATCAATGTACAAAAAAATCAGTGTGCCTCTTCGCACTAGGTGTCTGAAAAGGAAATTAGGGAAACAATCTTATTTCCAAATGCACCAAAAAGAATAGAACACCTAGGAACAAATTTCGCTGAGCAGATAGAAGGCTTGGATATTGGAAGCTATGAAATGCTGATGAGAGAAATTAAGATGCAAGCGAACAGAAAGAGATCTCCTGCTCATGGTAGGAAGAATTAAAATGATACACTATCTGTGTATTCCAAACTGTCTATAGAGCCATGCACCTAATTCTTATGGAACCACAAGTAGGACTGGGACTGTAGCTCAAAGGTAAAGTGTTTGTCATACATGCACGATGCCCTAGCCCCAATCCCATGAAATACATAAGTAAGTAAATAAATAGGATAACCAACAACAGCAATATAAATCCACAAATATCCAAATGAGCCCTGAAAGAGAACAAAGCTAGAAACATCACATTTAGTAATTTCAAAGTACATTCCGAAGCTGGAGAAATCCAAACAGCATAGCGCTGTGTCTTGGTTACTTCTCTGCTGCTGTAACAAGACAGTATGGCCAACACAACTTACCGAGGAATGAGCTTATTTGGGCCTTATGGTTGCAGGGCGCTAGCCCTCACGTTGTCAGGGATGGTGTGGCTGCAGGTGGCAGGGAAGATGGCTTGAGCAGAGGCTGAGAGCTCAAACTTTGAACTGCACGGAGCAGAGAGGACAATTGGGAATGGAGTGAATCTTTAAACTTTCAAAGCTTGAGCCAGTGACATACTTCCTCTATAAGGCCACACCTCCTAAACCTTCCCCAAGTAACCTCACCAGCTGAGGACCTCAAAAACATGAGCCTATGGAGGACATTTGCACTCAAACCACTACATACTGGCATCAAGAAATACCTACAGGCCAATAGAACAGAATATAAACTCCAGAAACAAACCCCTGCATGACGATGGCCACCCATGAGGGATCCAAGCACACAGGTGAGAAAGAGCAGTCTCTTCAGTGAGTGGTTCTGGATACTCTTTTCCATTTCTTTTCCTGCTATGTGATAAAATACTCTAACAAGCCAGGCAGTGGTGGCACACTGCTTCAATCCCAGCACTTGGGAGGCAGAGGCAGGCGAATCTCTGTGAGTTCAAGGCCAGCATGGTCTACAAAGCAAGTTCCAACACAGCCAGGACTACACGGAGAAACCCTGTCTCAAAAAAACAAAACAAAACAAAAATACTCTAACAAAAACAACTTAAGAGAAAGAGTCTATTCTGGCTCACAATTGAGGTGTGTTGACCTTCACGGTGGGGCAGTCAAAGTGACAGTAGCTTGAAACAGTTAATCACATGACATCCAGCAATAGGAAGCAGAGACTGGCGAATGCAGGCTGCTGTTCAGCTCCTTTCTCCATTTATACAGTCAAGGATCACATCCTGTGACTGGTGCCACCCCAATGGCCAGATCTTCCCCCCGCAATTACTGATAGCAAGGAAATCCATCCCACATGTGTCCAGAGGTTCATCTTTCAGGTAATTCCAGAGTCTACCATGTTGACACAATAATCACCAACACTCTCATCAATAATCACTGTAACTCCATCTCTTCGGGTGTCCAACTTATTGAAGTGATAGGAGACCCCTGAGCTCAGAGTTGGGTTTTTATAGCAGCAAAAGTGGGGGTAAGGGATTTCAAAGGTTTAGGACCCCTGATGGGTTGACATTTGTCTAGGGGTGTCCTGGTGAAAAGCGATGGGTGTGTGCTGGCAGGTGATCCTATCTACAACGGTTGGAATGTTAGGAATTTCTTTTGGATGTTCTGTTCCTGGGTGGTGCCTGGGTGGTCTCAGTTTGTGGCCTTTATCTGAACCAGGTATTGCCTCAGGGTAAACTACTGAGACTCATGCCTCTATTGAGCTTGTCCTGGCTGGGTCCTATAATCATCACAGATACTCTCGTGTTAGACCATGAAATTGGGTCCCTGCTTTACAACACACACAAAAGAAACTTAAAATGGATGAAAGGCCTACATGAAAATAAAAAATGACAAAATTCCTAACAGGAAACTGTAAAGTTTTCTCTGCCTGATAAGCTTCTCCACCGATACAATAATCCAAATCAGACCAAATCAAACCAAATTAGAAAAAGCCCAGGTTTAAGGGATGCCAGCCTTCCCAGGTGGCCCTCCAGGAAAACACGGGGGCTGGGGGGAGAACTGGAAAGACCACTGCCTCTGGGAGGCAGTTTAAATAGTCTGGGGGGGTGGCCTTGACCCTGTCTGGGGAGGGGTCATCGTTTGGGGCTTTCTCAAAGGTGGAGTCTGGACTGCAGCAACTCCCAGGGGAGGGGGCTTGGGGTGGAACTTCCAACCAACATCCCAGATTCCTTGGATAAAGGGGTGCTAGGGGGCTGAAGTGACACTTTCAACCAAACATCCCAGATTTTTCAGATAAGGATGTTAGGGGTTGAGGTGATACTTCCAACCAAATGAAACATTGGTGAAATCTTCATGGCATTTTTTTTTTTTGTCAAGATTTTGTTGCACCAAGGCTTAGTCAATTGAAACCAAAGCAAGTGTGATGATATCAGGCAAAATCAAACCAAAAAGGAAACCATATATAGAATAATTAGTCTACAGAATGGGCAAGAAGATATCAACCAAAGATGGGTTTATACTCCCCCAAACGTTTAAGCAGTCAGTTCTCCAAAGGAGCCAGCATGGCCAACAGGCATATGAGTTGATGCTCAATGGCCTTAATCTCTGAGAAAATTCAAAATAAAACATCAATGAGAGCTACCATCTTGCACCCTGTCAGGATGGTTCTCAAAAATCAAAAGCCAAACAATGCTGGCAAGATGCAGGGAAGTTAGAATCCTTGCGGACTGTCAAGGGACATGCAAGATAGTGCAGCTGCAGGGAACAGTAACAAGGTTCAACCAGGGCCCAGCGACTCTTTTCTGGCGTTTATCCCAAAGAACTGAAAAGTACCCAAAAAGATAAAACCTGAAAAAAAAAACAAGAGAGCCATTAAATAACTTTATTTTTAATTATTAAGTAAAGGATAGAAATTAATATATCCTGCTTTCCAGGGGAACTGTACACTTGAGTAGGCAACTGACCCATATGAAGACTATCTTACTTTACAAAAGAAAGCCAGTTAGGAAGCACAGGAGGAATGGCGAAAGTCAACCACTTTACTTTTTGTAAAACCTAATGAAATTATTAATTTGAATACAAGGTGCGTGACAGAGAGTAAGATAGCAGCATAGGACCAGACTACCTTTACACAAATCCCTTCCCAACCCACAAGGTTGCCAGGTAACAAACACCCCCTCCCCCCAAATATCCTGGTGGGCATTAGTACTCATCTCTTCGTGTCTCTGCAGGAGCTGATATTGGGTCTTAGACAGCACAGTCCCACACCTGGCAGTTGAGATTACTCAGGCCATCTCCACCTTTCTGTGACCTTACTGGGGCCCTCCATCAGGTTCGTCATACTGTTATAGTAAGCCAGACTGAACTCCATGCAGCAATCTTAGGCTCTGAATATCAAGGTGAAGGCTCAGCGCACAGCATTTTTCAAGCCTGTTTGTATCCAAATGGTAGCCACTCACTGTGTGTATATATTGAGCACTCGGAATGGGGCTTCTGTAACTAGCAAACTGAATTTTCCATTTGAATTGATTTCAGCTTAAACTGAAGAAACCACGTGCTGCTGGTATTTAGCATGTCAGACAGTGAAGTTGAGGATGGAGACTCACCTGGGGTTTATTTTAGAGAAGAATGGGTCTCATGGACCTGCCAGCCTTGAGTTGTGGCCTGCCTTGTGCTGGAGACTGAGGGGTTCAGAAATTCGCTACATGGCCCCTAAGGAAACAGCAAGTCTAGAAAGTGAGGCATTTCTTTGCAGAACTGGTCCAGGACCTCAGTATTTACATCCTGTTTACATGCCTTGAAAAAGGCAAATGGGAACGACCACCCTGATCATCTTTCTATTGTTTTCCTGATTTAAAACTAATCTGAGGGGCTGGAGAAGTGGCTTAGTGGGTAAAGAGTTTGCTGCACAGACATGAAGACTGGAGTCCAATTCCCAGCACTCTAGTTAAACAAATGGGTGCAGCAATGGGGAGGGAAAGATGGGCGGATGTCAAGGATGTCAAGACAATCAGACAGTCTAGAGTAGTGGTTCTCAGCCTTCCTAATGCTGTGACCCTTTAATACAGTTCCTCGTGTTATGGTGACCCCAACCATAAAATTATATTCATCACTGTCAGGTTGGGAACGTAGGCTCCAGCCCCCAGGCCTGGTCTGGACTCCAAATCCCAGCAGGCCAGATCCTGACCCCTCCCTGGGGGTGGGATCAGGACACTCCCCAGGGTATTTAAATGATCTCTTGAAAGTGGAACACGTGGTCCCTTTTCCTTCCTCCCGGTGGTCGCATTCCCGCATTCCCGTGGCTTCCTGGTTCCCCCCTCAGGACTACCCGAGAGTGCAGAACTTCCATTAAACTTGGATATTTCTTAATTTGGCTTGTCTTGATTTGGCTTGATTGGGAATTTTGCCTCGGCTGGGAGCTCGCGTTAGGAAATATTCCTAACAATCACCACTTCGTTACTGTAATTTTTCTGAAATTATGAAATGTAATATAAATATCTGTGTTTTCTGATGGTCTTAGGCAACCCCTGTGAAAGAGTCATTAGACCCCCAAAGAAGTCTCAACCCAGGTGTTGAGAACAGCTGCTCTATACACTTGGGGAGCTCCAGTTTCAGTGAGAGAGCCTGTCTCAAAAAAGCATGGGCAACGTCAGATGAACAAGACCCAATTTTGAACTCTAGCCTCCACAAGCTTACATGTGCACATGTACTTACACGCACAGAGCCACACAAACAGGTCCATTTTACACACACACACACACACACACACACACACACACACACACACACACACACACACGCATGTCTATAGACCAGGGAAGACTGTAAGACTCACCTCTGCTGGCAAGGTTTTGCTAATATCTAGGATCTGGTAAACAGATCACTCCCTGATAACATCACTGACGTTTCAGCCCCCACTTTGGCCTAATCAATTAGTGTTTTCTATTGGGACTGCGTGTTCTCAATTGTCTTGGCGTGAATCAATTATGTGGGCTTCTGGTAATGTGGCTCAGTTTCCCTCAGAATTAATGTCCCCCCAGGGAGCAGATGCCTTGTACAAGAGGAAGTGAGTGAATTGAAGCAGGCATTCAGGTGTCAGAGAAACAGTAATACATCACAGGCAAGGCATTCCATCTATAATTAATGACAACAGTTTAAAGATTTACCAGAAATTGATAATACAGCACTTTCTTTGAATGCATTTCCCCTTTGGTGATGTGTGTATGTGTGTGTGTGTGTGTTTTAAAGTAGGTGTGATATTAAATATACATCAAACGCTTCTTATAGGAAAATGTAATTGCTGACTAGAAAAATGCTATATTTGTAGACGTCTCGTGGTTACATTTTGTGGCAGCTATTCATTCCAGGCGTGCATTATAGAGGTCTCATGAACATGTCTGCTTCAGAAAACAAATTCAAGACCAAGTAAAAATGGGAAATTATGATGCCAGTTATTTTACAGGCTTGTGTATAATTGCCAAATTGATAGTGTCATAATAAAAAAAATCTCGATTGTTGCTGGTTTTCTTTGGAATTACATACACAGCTACTATTTAAAATAAACATGTATGATCATTTCTGAGTCCCAAGCCTATTTGGGGAATATTCAGTCTTTCTAGCAGTCAACTGGATAATTGAATAGCGAGGCAGGGGCTTTCATCACCCCCAAACCTCAGTAGAACATTTACCCTGAAACAAATGAACATAGTTCTCTCAGGGATCCGTCAGAGAAAAGGGGGAATTTGAAAACCCTAAGAATCTAGCAAACAGCAGCCGTTCAAGTGTTAAGTTCTGGCAAATAAAATGAAGTAAAATTGGGGCTGGAGAGATGGGAAGTGGTTAAGAGCACTGGCTGCTCTTGCAGAGGACCTGAGTTCAGTGCCCAGCATCCATGTAGGACAGCTTCTGACCACCTGGAAGTCTGTCTCCAGGAGATCTAATGTCATCTCTGGCCTCTCCAGGCACCTGAACACCTTTGGCACATGCTCACACACATGTACATAAATACAAATAGAATTTTTTTTAAGAAGGCTCCAGATCTCATTTCAGATGGTTTTGAGTCACCATGTGGTTGCTGGGACTTGAACTCAGGAACTCTGGAAGAGTAGCCAATGATCTTAACCTCTGAGCCATCTCTCCAGCCCCTACAAATAGAATTTTTAAACTTAAGTGAAGCCAAATTCTCTGCCCATTTGTATCCTGCATGTCTCATTGACACTGTTCATTTTGACATATAATGGCTATCACACTGTGCCCTAAGTTCCCAAGCACCGTCATCACTCCCTGTGTAACTCTGTTGTGTTGTGTGTATTCCCCTCTTAAATGTCGGGGGGTAAGCACAAGCGTTGACAAGTTCTTGAAGTCACCATATTTTCCAAGGACTTGTCACCTGTCTGCATTGCTATGTCACGTGTCTGGGAAGATTCCAATTCACTGTGGTCAAGTCACACGTGATACACAACATAAGTCATTAATAGCGGGGACAGAATAATCACAATCATCTTTTCAATGCTCTCTAAAATTGCCAGAGGAAGGACTCATGTACATGTCTTCAATACGGTCACTTAGAGACTAGTTCAACAAGTACAGAGACTTGAATAGGGGACATTGTAGGATGAGAAACACAAAGCCCTTAGTTGGGCAGTGCAAGTCACGTGTATGTATCCTCTATCCACAGTGGGTGCCTTCAGTGTGGCAAGGGATATGCTGGTGAACAGCCCAGGTGCTCCGGCAATTTACATAGTACTAGAAGCAGCAGGTGAAACTACAGTTGCTCAGTTAAAACTGATGATTGTAGGCTGGGGCTGTAACCCCGTGGTATTATGCTTGGCTAGCTTGCACCAGGAGTTATACCTTTGACTTTGGGATTTCAAGATGAAATTAAATTAAAAAAACAAAACAAAAACAAGCAAAACACGTTGGGAGCTGGCTAGATGGCTCAGTGCTTAAGAGCACTTACCGAGCTTGTAGAGAACCCAGGTTTGGTTGTTAGCATATTCAGGCAGCTCAACTCTACCTTCAGTGAATCTAATGCCCTCGCCTAGCCTCTGTGGACGTCTGCTCTCACATGCACGTACCCACGCACAGACACACACATGTACACATAATTCAAGATAAATCTTTAAAGGGAACAAACAAAATGAAGAACTTTTTAAAATTTATATACTTTAAAGCTGAGCCCAGGGGTACACACCTGTAATACCAGCATTCGTGAGATGGAGGAGCAGGAGTTTGTGGCCCATCCTCAGCTACATGAGCCCAGGGGCACAGACCTGTAATCCCAGCATTCGTGAGATGGAGGAGCAGGAGTTCGTGGCCCATCCTCAGCTACATGGAGCATTAAAGTCCTCCCTGAACTACAGAAGGCTCTGAAAAACAGACCAACAGAAGTCGACTTGGGGGAAATGGTACAAAATATGTACAGCAAGAGACAGTCTTGCCTGTGAGGGATGGTTATGCATGGGAGATGAGGTACCAAAGACTCAACTATGAGAGGAGGGGTCAGGCCGTGAATGGAGAGAGGGTAAATAACCAGGAGTGACCAGTTGTTGCTTGCATGTAACAACAAATAACGAAAAAAAAAAGAGGGCATGAATTTGAAAGAGAGCAAGGAGGGATATGTCAGAGTTTGGAGAGAGAAGAGAGAAATGATATAACTATTTATCATTTCAAAAAAAAATGAAAGAAATATTTTTTTTAAAAAAAGGAGAGAAACCAAGTGTGGAGGAATGTGCCTTTAATCCCACTTCTTGGGAATCAGAGCTAGGAAGATGAGTTTGAGGTTAGCCTGGGCTGCATATGTAAGTTCCAGGTCAGCCAAGGCTATGAAGTAAGACCTTGTCTCAGAAAACCAAAACCAACTAAGTAAGGAGAGAAACTGGGATGCTGTTGAGCATGGGAGGGATGGTCCAGGGTGATGGCAAGGCTACTGTGGAGGGTTGCCTGACATCTAAAAGAGCTTGCTTTTGGTGCCTTCTCACAGAAGCTTTCAAAGCAGGTGTGCAGAAATGTGGAAGCGATTCACACCTTTGAGAAGGCTGTGGGAAAGCAGCACACGTGATCTCTGAAAAAGCCCAGGTTTGCGTAACGCTTTTTGGTATTCCTTGCTGTGGTAATGCTGTCACTGCAGTAACACGTTCAGCAATTGACTTCACCCAGTACGTTTCTACATCTCTACTCAGTCTGTGTGGTGTCACATTCATTTGAGGAGCTGTCCTTTCAGGTCTCTTGGTAGAGCTTAACTAACCCAGTAAGAAAAATTTTCCGGAGCCAGCGAGATGGCTAGCAGGTAAAGGGGCTTGCTGCCAAGCCTGACGAACTGAGTTCAGTCCCTGGGACCTACATGGTATTATCAGAGAATCCACTCATGAAAATTGTACCGCACCCTTCATATATGCACCATGGCATGGGGGGTCACACACATGCACTCAAAATTAATTTTAAAAATTAAATGAAATACAAAAATATTTCATTTATATGTTTTGCATTTATCAGCCCGTTTTCATCCCAGATATGACAGTTCTTTATGCTATTCTTGCCTAGTAAACATTAGTGAGGAAATGCATTCCATTCTGATTTTCAGGAAATTGGCCTGAGAAGGTGACTCATCGGCTCTCCAGTCCTGCTGCAGCTGCTGATGGTCTGGGGCAGTGACACAGAGCTCCCTGCTCCCTGCATTTTCCTGGCTTAAATTAAATTAGGAATGGAGCTAATTTGATAGGTTTGCTGGGCCCTTGGGTGTCCTGTGGTGGACGAAGGAAGTACTCCAGAAGTCTTGTTTGAAAGCCAAGAATGTGTTTCTGTGAGGCTGTGTCCTCTTCCCTGGGAGCTGTGTAGTAACGTAGTTCAGTGGCTTATTGAGGATGATTTGTCTTTTCTTGTGGTTCATATTTCAGCAGTGGAAAGGGGCACAGGAGGAGGTGCATACCAGCCATCAGGATCAGCAGTTACAGTGACACACACAAGTTCCAAAGTAATTTGATCTATGGAGTTGTTTTCCTTAATTTTCTTTTCTTTCTTTCCTTCATCCCCTCTCTTTCTTCGTGTGTTATGTTTATGTGTTTTGAGATAAGACCTTGTTATGTATCCCATACTTGTCCCAAACTTGCTATGTAAGGCTAAAGCTGACTCAGGCTGCCAAGCACTAGATAAGAGAGGAGTGACCAGTGGTTAGTTGCTTTGTTTTGTTTTTCGAGACAGGGTTTCTCTGTGCAGCTTTTGGAGCCTGTCCTGGAACTTGCTTCATAGACCAGGCTGGCCTTGAACTCACAGATCTCTCTACCTCTGCCTACCGAGTGCTGGAATTAAAGGTGTGTGCAATCATGCCCGGCTGGTTGGTTGATTTCTATAGTCAGAGTCTCTGTGTTCTCTGTATTGCCCATGGTGGCTTCAAACTCCAGGTTCAAGTTATCCTCCTGCATCGGCATCCTGAGCAGCTGGAACTCTGCATGTGTCGGGGGCAGGGAGGGGGTGGCTCTCAAACAGTGGGGATGTATATCTCCTGAAGTATTAAAGGCTAGAAGTCCAGTCGCAGGTTGTGGGCAGGACTGGATTCTTCCGCAGCTCTCCCTCTGGCTTGCAGACGGCCACCTTCCTCCATTGTCCTTACCAGGTCACAGCTCTGTGCTCAGGCTTCCTGGACCACAACTGTCCAATATACCATTTCTTATAAGCACACTGGTCAGATTGGCCCAGGTCCCCTAAGGACCTCACTGTAACTTCTCCATTGAAGCCTGTCTCCAAGTCCTGTTCAGTCCTGAGGCCCACCCACATGACGTCACTATACCTGAGTTACCTCTCTAGATTCTGTCTCCAGAGATGTGATCTCCTGTGGGGGCAGATGGGACTTCAACACATGTCAGGGCCACCTGACAAAGGCTCTTTCTTTGAGCTCTCTCGC
>PVIU01026945.1:0-21214 GCA_004026605.1 Ondatra zibethicus | reverse complement strand
GGTGACAAACATGTAACAGAAAATTAAACCACATTTCCCTAGAGATGTGGTAAGATATATATCTTATATCACATATATATAAGATATATGAAATATAACTCATTGTTTTATATATATATAAATTTAGATATACATAACAATGAGTCTTTAAGCGAGTACTGTGAGGTTGTTCTTACATATCATAGCTTGGGAAAACCTGCCCTACTTTTAAGTATGTGACTACTGCTGTGAGAAAGTGCTCTTATACACTGTAAAGATTTGTTATTCATATTGGTTTAATAAAAAACTGATTGGCCAGTAGCCAGGCAGGAAGGATAGATGGAGTAACCAGACTAGGAGAATTCTGGGACGAGGAAAGGCAGAGATGCAGTCACTAGCCAGATGCAGAGAAAGCACAATGAGAATGCCTCTCTGAGAAAAGGTACCAAGCCACATGGCTAAACATAGACAAGAACTGTAGGTGAATTTAAGTTATAAGAGCTAGTTAATAATAAGCATGAGCCAATAGGCCAAACAGTTTTATAATTAGTATAAGCCTCTGTGTGTTTCTTTGTGACTGAATGGCTGCAGGACCGGCTGGGACAGAAACTTCTGTATACAAAATGTGCCCAAATGTTTGGCAAGAATTTTCACATAAAGCCTGAGAAAGCTTTTAAAAAGGGATTCTAGACAGACAGGAACAGAGTCAAGCACAACTTCTTGGTAATCATCTTTACTCCGGTAGGCTCTGTTTACCAGTGGCAGCCATAGGCACAGCTCCTTTAAGAGAGGCTTCCTGACACAGCATCAGTGACAAAAACCTCACAGCTCTTTTAAGAGGCCCTGCTACCAAACACTTAAATGGTGTTTATGAGCAGCTGGTGGCAGGCTTCTTGGTGGTGGCTTGGACCTAGAAACTCTGCAGAGCTGTGGTAATAAACTGGCTTCTGCCTGTACTTCCACCATGAAGCTAGACTTTCAAAAAGTTAAGGAATGGGGTGGAGGCAGTCACCAAAGCCACAGCTTTAATCTTAGCCGTATCTCTTAGCAGATTAAACATTCATGTGGACAGAAAAGGAGAGATTACCAATAAAGACAGATTTAGACCAAAAAAAAAAAAAACCCTTGAAATTGTTTACAATGTGCTTAAAGATATTCGTATGCTTGGGAGAGAAAAGAAAATGATAGAGAAAGTTCTTTAAAAAAGAAATAGAGTAGTTGGGCATGATGGAGCACATCTTTAATCCCAGTACTTGGGAGACAGAGACAAGCAGATCTCTGTAAAGTTGAGGTCAGCCTGGTCTATAGAGTGAGATCCAGGGCAGCCAAAGATACACAGAGAAACCTTGTGTCAAAAAAAATTAAAAATAAAAATTAAAAAAGAGTAAAAAAAAAAGGACATGTAAAATGGTAAATACACAGAGAATATGGATACTTTACATTATTGTGTTGTCTTTGAATTGTTTGACTGCTGAGGAAGGAGCAACAGCTACTAAAAGATATTTGGTTATAAATACTGCTAAATTAATCCAAACTATATATTTTAAATGCCTTGACTTCAAAATTTAAGTCAAAATATATGTTAGTTTGGACAGGAGGTTTTCCTTTTGTTTCCACAGGAAATGAGAGGATATGGATTCATTCTTGCTTAAGGAAAAATAAGGCTTGGTCAAGGAAGATGCCCTAAAAAAAAATCTCCAGTGGGAACTGATGGCCCAGATGATCCAATGTTTCAGAGCACCTCTGCTGCAGTTTCCTCTGAGTTCTGCATCCAGAACAGCTTCAAGACTGCTGCCTGAGATGATGCAGCCTCACAGAATACTCCAGTCAGGACTTGACCATCATCCTACATTTTCTTTGGATCCACATAAGATTACTAGCATCCCCAATGAACAGGAAGTAGCATAGGAAACTACTCCTACATTGCCCCAAAATGGATTATGGAAGTTTCTCTTTGTTTAGAGTGTTGTATACAAGTTGTTATAAATAATGGTCAGGAAAATACCTAAACAAAGGAGATTAGTTGCAGGGTTTAATGTTTTTGTATTTGTCTGATTTATTTCATTAAACATAGTTTCTAATTCCATCTATCCTCCTGCAAATGTAATTATTTATTTTTTTATAGATGCACAAAATTCCATCTTATATCACATTTACTTTATTCACTCATCTCTTTATGAACATCTGGGCTATTTCCTGGCCTTCTCTTCCTACCTCATACAGCACTTTGAGAAGGACTAATTTTGGCTCTTCTTTACATGCTTGGTTAAGGTTGTTAGTGAATCCATTTTGTTTGAACCTTCTTAGGTCAGAAGGTTCTTGATATTGCTTCAGTCACATTGATCACAATGTATCTCTATAAATATTTTTACCTTTCCATCTTTCTAAGTCATATGTGTCCAGGAATTTGTCTATTTCTTATACTTTTCCAGATTCCTGAAATATGCCTTTTAAAATGTTCATTAATAATTCTTTACATTCATTTTAATCTGTAGTAGCCTCCCCCTTTTGTGTCTAATTTTATTAATTCTGGTTTATCTCTATTTCTTTTGTTTAGTTTGCTTATGCATTTTTCTTTTATTCTTTGTTAATATTTTTATTGAGCTATATATTTTTCTTTGCGCCCTTCTCTTTTACACACCTATGAACAACTGATTTTTTACAAAGAAGCAAAAAAATATAAAATGGAAAAGAGAAAGCATATTCAACAAGCGGTGCTGGCATAACTGGATATAAACCTGTAGAAGAATGAAAATAGATCCATATCTATCACCATGAACAAAACTCAAGTACAAATGAATCAAAGACCTCAACATAAAACTGTTAAGTCGGGAGCATAACACCAACCCCTGGCGTTCATCCAAACCCCCTGGCCTGGGAGTTGCATTGGTTTGGACTCCAAATCCCAGCATACCAGGTTCTGACCCCTCCCCAGGGAGGGGCAGGACCACTCCCACCGGGTATTTAAGTGGGCTCCCAGAGGTGTAACTCATGGTTCTGGGTTTGCACATTCTGCCTGCTTTCCTTTCTCCCTGCCATGTACTCAGCCACCCAGGAGCATTGCATTTAATAAAACAATGGACATTTTAATTTGGTTTAATCTGACCTAATTGAATTTCTTTGCACCGGCGGAGCTGCCTGTTTTAGTGTTTTTTCCTAACAAAAACCAACCACACTGAATCTCATAGAAGAGAAAACAGGAAGTACACTTGAATGCATTGGCACAGGAGACCACTTCCTAAATATAACCCCAGTAGCACAGACACTGAGAGCAACAAATAATAAATAGGACCTTCCAAAACTGAGAAATTTCTGTAAAGTGAAGGACACGGTCAACAAGACAAAATGGCAGCCTACAGAATGGGAAAAGGTCTTCACCAACCCCACACTGAACAGAAGACTGATCTCCAAAATATACAAAGAACTCAAGAAATTGCTCATCAAAAGAACAAATAATCCAATAAAAAAATGGGGTATAGAACTAAACAGATAACTCCCTATAGATTAATCTAAAATGGCTGAAAGATATTTATGGACCCTTAAACACAGCCTGCTAGTACCCAGAGAGGACTAAGAAGTGAGTGACCACCCACCTCGCGGGACACCCCACTCCTAGGATCTCCACACCAGGGCTAATCCCTGAGCCCCTCCCACACCTGCCTCAACTTCTCTAGCCAGCCAGCAGGAGAGGTTCCTGCAGGTAGGCTGCTCCAACACCCCCATCCCATTCATTTCACCCTGAAATCTACGAGTCTCACTCTGCCCCCAAGTCCTCCTATCCCCTCTGCAACCTCAGTGGAACTCTGAAACACAGCCTGCTACTACACAGAGAGGATCAAGAGGTGAGTGACCATACACCCTGCAGAACACCCATTCTGGGGCAAAATTCCAGGCCCCTCCCCACCTTCCTCAGCTTCTCTAGCAACTACAAACAGAGGACCAAGAGAGTAAATCTGAAGCACAAGCTGTAACTGCACAGAGTGGACCAAGAAAGCAAACCAAGAGAGCAGACCAAGAGAGAGGGCCAAGAGAGAGGGCCAAGAGAGACCCTAGTGGCTCCCTGAAATACAGACAGTGACACTGCAGAGCAGACCTGGAACAGTTCTCAAAGACACAGACAGCCACTGCAAGGATTAGACCAAGATGCAAAGACACTGCCGGCACCAATTGAAGGGGGAAAAAATGGGTAGACGCCAATGCAAGAATTCATCCAACAACCTAAAAAGCGATATGGCAACACCTGAACCCAGTTGACTTGATCATCCTAACCCAGAAGAAGCAGAAGAAAATTATTTTAAATGTAACTTTATGAGGATGGTGGAGACTTTAAAGAGGAAAAGAAAAATTCCCTTAAAGGAATGGGGGAAAAGACAAACAAAAAAATAGAAGAACTCAATAAATCTCTCCAAAAAACCCAAGAAAACCAAGAAAAAATTATATAGGTGAAGCAAACAGTTCAAGAGTTGAAGACTGAAATAGAAGCAATAAAGAAAACACAAACTGAGGGAAATCTGGATAGGGAAAATCTGGATAAATGAATGGGAATTACAGAGGCAATCATAACTAACAGAATATAAGAGAGGAGAGAATCGAAGGTGATGGAGATACTATAGAGGAAATAAATTCACTGGTCAAAGAAAACAATAAGTTCGGCAAATTCTTAATATAGAAAAACCCAAAAAATCTGGGACAGCATGAAAATACCAAACCTAAGAATAATAGGGAAAGAAGAAGTAGAAGAAGGTCAAAGCCACAAAAAATATATTCAACAAAATCATAGAAGAAAACTTTCCCAACCTAAAGAAGGATATCCCTATGAAGGTACAAGAATCTCACAGAACACCAAATAAACTGGACAAAAACCCCATCCTCTTGCCATATAATAATCAAAACACCAAACATACAAAATAAAGAAGGAATATTAAGAGCTGCAAAGGAAAAAAGTCAAGTAACATATAAAAGTAAACCAATCAGAATTACACCTGACTTCTCAGTGGAAACCATGAAAGATAGAAGGTCCTGAACAGATGTACTGCAGACACTGAGAGACCATGGATGCAAGCCCAGACTACTATACCCATCAAAACTTTCAATCACCATCAGTGGAGAAAACAAGATTTTCCATGACAAAACCAGACTTAAACAATGACTATTCAAAAATTCAGTCCTATGGAAAGTCCTAGAAGGAAAACTCCAACCCAAGTAAGCTAACTGCACCCACAAAAACACAGACAACAGATAACCTCATACCAGCAAACCCCAAAGAAGGGAAACACACAAACACTACCACTGAAAAATAACAGGAATTAACAATAACTGGTCATTAATATCTCTTAATATCAATGGACTCAATTCACTTATAAAAAGACACAGTATAAGGGGAATGAATATGAAAGAAGGATACATCCTTCTGCTGAATACAAGTAACACACCTCAACCTCAAACACAGACATTGCTTCAAAGTAAAGGGTTGAGAAAAGATTGTCCAATCAAATGGACCTAAAAAACAAGCAGGTGTAGCTATCCTAATATCTAACAAAATAGATTTCAAACAAAAATTAATCAGAAGAGATGAGGAAGGACACTTTACACTCATAAAAGGAACAATCCGTCGAGATGAAGTCTCAATCCTGAACATCTATGCCCCAAATACAAGAGCACCCACCTATGTAAAAAACACATTACTAAAGCTTAATCGCACATCAAATCCCCATACACTAATAGTAGGAGACTTCAACACCACACTCTCCCCAATGGATATGTCAATCAGACAGAAAATTAACAGAAAAAGAAGAGAACTTATAGATGTCATGACTCAAAGAGATTTAACAGACATCTATAGAACATTCCATACAAACACAAAAGAATATACATTCTTCTCAGCACTTCATGGAACCTTCTCTAAAATTGACCACATACTCAGTAACAAAGCAAGCCTGTCTGGGTAACCTCACTCAAAATAATGTTTTCTAGCTCCATCCATTTTCCTGCAAAATTCAAGATGTCATTATTTTTTCTGCTGTGTAGTACTCCATTGTGTAAATGTACCACATTTTCCTTATCCATTCTTCTGTCAAGGGCCATTTAGGTTATTTCCAGGTTCTAGCTATGACATACAATGCTGCTATGAACATAGCTGAGCACATGTCCTTGTGTCACGATTGAGCATCGTTTGGATATATACCCAAGAGTGGTATTACTGGGTCTTGAGGAAGGTTGTTTAATAATTTTCTGAGAAATCACCACCACAGTGACATACAAAGGGGCAGTATCAACTTGCATTCCAACCAGCAATGCAGAAGTGTTCCCTTTTCCCCACAACATCTCCAGCATAAGTTGCCAGCAGTGTTTTTGATCTTGGCCATTCTTATAGGTGTAATAGGGAATCTCAGTTGTTTTGATTTGTATTTCTCTGATGGCTAAGGATTTTGAACATTTCCTTAAGTGCCTTTCAGCCATTTTAGATTCCTCTGTTGAGAGTTCTCTGTTTAGGTCTGTACTCCATTTTTTTAAAATTGGATTATGTATTCTTTGATGACCAATTTCTTGAGTTCTTTGTATATTTTGGAGATCAGACCTCTGTCTGATGTGGGTTAGTGAAGATCTTTTCCCATTCTGTAGGCTATCATTTTGTCTTGTTTACTGTGTCCTTTGCTTTACAGAAGCTTTTCAGTTTCAGGAGGTCCCATTTATTAATTGTTTCTCTCATTGTCTGTGCTGCTGGGGTTATATTTAAGAAGTGGTCTCCTGTGTGTCAATGCATTCAAATGTACTTCCCATTTTCTCTTCTATGAGGTTCAGTGTGGCTAGCTTTATGTTGAGGTCTTTGATCCATTTGGACTTGAGTTTTGTGCATGGTGATAGATATGGGTCTATTTTCATTCTTCTACATGCTGATATCCAGTTATGCCAGCACCATTTGTTAAATATGCTTTATTTTTTTCATTTGATATTTTTTGCTTCTTTATCAAAGATCAGGTGTTTGAAGATTGTTGATTAATATCTGGGTCTTCTATTCAGTTCCAATCATCCTCCTGTCTGTTCTTATGCCAATACCAGGCTGTTTTCAGTACTGTAGCTCTGTAGTAGAGTTTGAAGTCAGGGATTGTGATGCCTCCAGAAGTTCTTTTATTGTACAGGATTGTTTTGGCTATCCTGGGTTTTTTGCTTTTCCATATGAAGTTGAGTACTGTTCTTTCAAGATCTGTGAAGAATTTTTCTGGGATTTTGATGGGCTTGCATTGAATCTGTAGATTGCTTTTGGTAAGATTGCCATTTTTACTATGCTAATTCTGCTTACCCAAGAGCATGGAAGATCTTTCCATTTTCTGGTGCTTTCTTCAAAGATTTAAAGTTCTTGTCATACTAGTCTTCCACTTGTTTGGTTAGAGTTATTCTGAGATATTTTATGTTATTTGTGGCTATTTCCCAGCCCTTTTATCATTTGTGTACAGGAGGGCTACTGATTTTTGTAGTTAATTTTGTATCCTGCTATATTACTGAAAGTGTTTATGAGTTGTAGAAGTTCCTTGGTAAAATTTTTGGGATTGCTTATGTAAACTATCATATCATCAGCAAACAGTGAGAGTTTGACTTCTTCTTTTATGATTTGTATCCCCTTGATCTCCTTTTGCTGTCATATTGTTCTAGATAGGACCTCAAGAACTATATTGAATAGAGATGGAGAGAGTGAACAACCTTGTCTTGTTCCTGATTTCAGTGGAATCACTGGGAGTTTCTCTCCATTTAGTTTGATGTTGGCTGTTGGCTTGTTGTATATTGCCTTTATTGTGTTTAGGTATGTTGCTTGTATCCATTCTCTCTCCAAGACCTTTACCATGAAGGATGTTGTGTTTCGTCAAAAGCTTTTTTGGCATCTAATGAGATGATCATATGGTTTTTATTTTTCAGTGTGTTTATACGATAGATTAAATTGACAGATTTTCATATGTTGAACCATTCCTGCATCTCTGGGATGAAGCCGACTTGGTCATGGTGGATGATGGTTCTGATGTGTTCTTGGATTCGATTTGCCAGCATTTTATTTAGTATTTTTGCATTAATGTTCATGAGTGAGATTGGTCTGTAAATCTCTTTCTTAGTAATGTCTTTCTGTGGTTTGCGTATCAGGGTAATTGTAGCCTCATAAAAAGAGTTTGGCAATGTTACTTCTGTTTCTATTGTGTGGAATAATTTGAGGAGTATTGGTATTAGTTCTATGAAAGTCTTGTAGAATTCTGAGCTGAAATATCTGGTCCTGGGCTTTTTTGTTTGGGAGACTTTTGATGACTGTTTCTATTTCTTCAACAGTTATAGGTCTGTTTAATTTGCCTATCTGGTCTTGATTTAATTTTGGTATGTGATATTTATCCAGAAAGTTGTCCATTTCCTCTAAGTTTTCCAATTTTGTGGAGTACAGGTTTTCAAAATATGACCTGATGATTCTCTGTATTTCCTCCATGTCTGTTGTTATGGCCCCCTTTTCATTTCTGATTTTGTTAATTTGGATATGCTCAGTCTGCCTTTTGGTTAGTTTGGATAAATGTTTGTCTATTTTGTTGATTTTCTCAAAGAACCATCTCTTTGTCTCATTGATTCTTTTGTATTGTTTTCTTTGTTTCTATTTTGTTGATTTCAGCTCTCAATTTGATTATTTCCTGCCATCTAGTTCTCATAGGTTAGTTTGCATCTTTTTGTTCTAAAGTTTTCAAATGGTCTGTTAATTCACTAGTGTGAAATTTTTCTATCTTCTTTATGCACGCATTTAGTGCTATGAACTTTACTCTTAACACTGCTGTCATTGTGTCCCATAAATTTGGGCATGTTATGTGGTCATTTTCATTGAATTTTAGGAACTCTTTAATTTCTCCCTTTATTTCTTCCTTGACGCATTGATGATTCAGGTGAACATTGTTTAATTTTCATATGTTTGTGGGTTTTCTGGAATTAGTATTGCTGTTGACTTCTAGTTTTATACCGTGGTGATCTGATAAGGTATATTGGGTTTCTCCAATTTTTGTATTTGTTGGTTTGTTTTGTTACTGAGTATGTGGTCAGTTTTTGAGAAGGTTCCATGAGCTGCTGAGAAGAAGGTATATTCTTTTCTGTTTGGATGGAATATTCTATAGATGTCTGTTAGATCCATTTGAGTCATAACATCTATTAGTTCTCTTATTTCTCTGTTCATTTTTTGTCTGACTGACCTGTCCAGTGGTGAGAGGGGAGTGATGAAGTCTCCCACTATTAGTGTGTGGGGTTTAATGTATGACTTAAGCTTTAGAAGTGTTTCTTTGACATATGAGGGTGCCCTTGTATTTGGGGCATAGATGTTCAGGATTGAGATTTCCTCTTGATGAATTTTTCCTGTGACTAATATGAAATGACCTTCTTTGTCCCTTTTGATTAATTTTAGCTTGAAGTCTATTTTGTTAGATATTAGGATAGCTACACCCACTTGTTTCTTAGGTCCATTTGATTGATATATTTTTTCCCAACCTTTACTCTTAGACGATGTTTGTCTTTGAGGTTGAGATGTGTTTCTTGTGTGCAGACGAAGGATGGATTCTGTTTTCATATTCAATCTGTTAGCCTGTGCCTTTTTGTAGGTGAGTTGAGTCCATTTACATTAAGGGATATTAATGAACAGTGATTGCTATCTCTTTTTAATTTAGTTTTCATTGTTGATGATGTTAACTTGTGTGTTTTCCCCTTCTTTGGGATTTTCTGCTGTGAGACCATCAATTGTCTGTGTTTTTGTTGGTGTATGCAATTTCCTTGGGTTGGAGTTTTCCTTCTAGTATTTTGTGTAGGGCTGGGTTTGTGGCTAGGTATTGGTGAAATCTCTATTTATCATGGAATATCATGTGATTGAAAGTTTTGCTGGGTATAGTAGTCTGAGCTGGCATCCGTGGTCTCTTAATGTCTGCATAACACTTTACCACGACCTTCTGGCTTTCACTGTCTCCAGTGAGAAGTCACGTGTAATTCTGAGAGGTCTACCTTAATATGTTACTTGACCTTTTTCCTTCGCAGCTCTTTATACTCTTTCTTTACTCTGTATGTTTAGTGTTTTGATTATTATGTGGTGAGAGATCTTTTTTTTTGGATCCAGTGTATTTGGTGTTCTGTAAGCTTCTTGCATCTTCATAGGCATATCTTTCTTTAGGTTGGAAAAGTTTTTTCTATGATTTTGTTAAATATATTTTCTGTGCTTCTGAGTTGAACTTCTCCTCCTCCTTCTATTCCTATTATTCTGAGATTTGGCCTTTTCATGGTGTCCCATATTTTCTGGATATTTTGAGATAAGCTTTTGTTAGACTTAATGTTTTCTTTAACTGATGAGTCTATTTCCTCTATTGTATCTTCAGCGCTTAAGATTCTCTCTTTCATCTCTTGTATTCTGCTGTTCAAGCTTGCTTTTGTGGTTCCTGATCATTTTCTCATGATTTCTGTTTCTATGATTTTCTCGGCTTACATTTTCTTTATTGTCTCTATTTCAGTTTTCAAGTCTTAAATAGTTTCTTTCATATGTTTGATTTCTTTTTCTTGGTTTTCTTTAAGGGATTTGCTGAGGTTTTCAAATTTTTTGTTTGCCTTTTCCTCCATTTCTTTAAGGGAATTTCTCATTTCCTCTTTAAGAATTTCAAACGTTCTCTTGAAGTTATTTTTAGGTCATTTTCCTCTGCTTCATCTATATTTGGTTGTTCAGGTCTTGCTGTTGTAGGGTCTTTAGGTTTTACTGGTGTTGTATTGTTCTTTGTGGTGTTGCATGTGTTCTTACCTTTTCTATTCATCTTTTCCTCTAATAGGTGTGGTTGGTGTTGTCTGAGATTCTGTTGATTAATCTTCTAGGTGCCAGTGAATCCAAAGCTCAGATGGTTGTTCCCCGTGGTACAGTCAGTGTCACAGTTCTATCTAGTTACCCCGTTGCTTACTCTGTGTTCCTGGAGATAGCTCCGTGTTCCTTTGCTTTGCTCTGCTCCCTTGGAGTTTGCTGCCTCAGGCCTAGGTTATGGGCTTTGACCTGTTTCTGTAAATCCTGGTCTGGATCCCCTCCTGCAGAAGTCCCTGCCTTGGAGTTGGACCTGAAAATGTTTCTTGCTCTGGTCTACTGCCTCAGAGTTCCCAGGCTCGGGTGCGCCCAGAACCACAGAGGACCTGGCTCAAGCTTACTCCCTCAGAGACTCATGCTTGGATCTGCAGAGGTTCCAGATTCCTGCCTATTCCCTTTGATATCCCAGACCAATGCCCAGACCTACAGAGGTCCTGGCTCAGGGCTACTCTCTTTGAGGTCCCAGATTCTCGCCTGGACCCACAGAGATCTCTGGTTACTACCTACTCCCTTGGTGGTCCCAGATTCATGCCCAGACTGGCAGAGGTCCTGGCTCAGGCCTAGTTCTGGGAGGTCCTAGACTCACTCCCAGACCCACAGAGGTCCTAGCTTAGTTCTATTCCCTTGAAGGTTCCAGATTCATGTCCGGACACTCAGTGGTCTCTGGTTCTGACTCAGTTGCTCTGTGGTTACTCCCCTGTACCTGTTCTTGTGGAAATCGCTGTATTTGGGCCAGGTTGCTGGCTCAGTCCTGGTTCACCAGTGTCCTGGGACTTGATTGGCTCCTGGCTTCTGATCCTGTGGAGCTTGCTTCCTCAGGCATACTCTGTCCAGGTAGCTTGTTCAGTCCCACTCCTGTGGAATTTGTTCACTCCCAAGGTGGAGTTCATTGCCTTAGGCCTACTTTGCCCTAGGTTACTGGCTTTGACCTGTTTCTGTAAATTCTGGTCTGGATCCACTCCTGCAGAAGTTCTTGGCTTGGAATTGGTCCTATTCTGGTGGAAATCGCTGTCTCTGGACCACCAGTGTCCTGGGACTGGATTCCCAAACTCTTTTTATGAGGCTACAGTTACCCTGATATCAAAACCACACAAAGACTCAACCCAGAAAGAGAATTACAGATCAATCTCACTCATGAACATAGATGCAAAAATACTCAATAAAATACTGGCAAACCAAACCCAAGATCACATCAAAAAAGTCATCCACCATGATTTAGATCACATCAAAAAAGTCATCCACCATGATTTAAGTCAGCTTCATCCCAGAGATGCATGACTTGTTTAACATACGAAAATCTATCAATGTAATCTGTCATATAAATAAACTGAAAGAAAAACCATATGATCATCTCATTAGATGCTGAAAACACATTCAACAAAATCCAACAGCCCTTCATGATAAAGGTCTTTGAGATATCAGGGATACAAGGAACATACCTAAACATAATAAAAGCAATATACAGCAGGCTGACAGCCAGCATCAAATTAAATGGAGAGAAACTCAAAGCAATTCCACTAAGATCAGGAACAAGACAAGGCTGTCCACTCTCTCCATATCTATTCAACGTAGTCCTTGAAGCTCTGGCTAGAGCAATAAGTAAACAAAAGAAGATCAAGGGGATTGTAATTGAAAAAGAAGAAGTCAATTTTTTGCTATTTGCAGATGATATGATAGTATACATAAGTCACCCCAAAAACTCTACTAGGGAATACCTACAGTTGATAAATACCTTCATCAATATGGCAAGATACAAGATGAACTTTAAAAAATTAGTTGCCCTCCAATATGCAAATGATATCAATGCTAAGAACAAAATCAGAGAAATATATTTTACAATAACCATAAATAATATAAAGTATCTTTAAAGAAAGAAATTGAAAAAGATATCAGAAAATGGATAGATCTCCCAAGCTTTTGGATAGGTAGGATCAACATAATAAAAATGGTAACCCTATAAAAAACTATCTATAGATTCAATGCAATCCCCATCAAAATCCCAACACAAGTCTTCACAGACCCTGAAAGAACAATAATCAACTTCATATGGAAAAATAAAAAACCCAGGATAGCCAAAACAATTCTGTACAATAAAGGAACTTCCCTATGCATAACCTTCCCTGACATTGAGCTCTATTATAGAGCTATAGTAATAAAAACTTCTTGGTATTGTCATAAAAACAGACAGATTGACCAATGGAATTGAATAGCAGACCTGGATATTAATCCACACACCTATGAACACTTGGTTTTTACAAAGAAGCTAAAACTATGCATTGGAAAACAGAAAGCATTTTCAACAAATGGTGCTGCCATAACTGGATGTCAACATGTAGAAGAATGAAAATAGATCCATATATATCCCCATGAACAAACCTCAAGTCCAAATGGATTAAAGACTTCAATATAAATCCGACCATACTGAACCTGATATAAGAGAAAGTGGGAATTAATCTTCAATGCATCGGCACAGAAAGCCATTTCCTAAATATAACACCAGTAGCACAGACACTGAAAGCAACAATAAATAAATGTAACCTCCTGAAACTGAGAAGCTTCTGTAAAGCTAAGGATACAGTCAATAAAACAAAAGTACAGCCTACTGAATGGGTAAATATCTTCACAGAACAGAGAGAGAGAGCTTGCATTCTGGAAGTGGAAGGAAAATCTGCCTGCCTCCATGGAAGGGGAGTGGAGTGGGCAGGGCTTGTCTCTTAAAGGGACAGGACAGACCATTACATTCCCATCTCTTTTTTATAATAAAAAAGTGGGAGGTTAGGCACAACAGGTTAAAGGAATTGGGACAGCAGATTCTCAAGACTGCTTCCTGCTTATTTGTGGGTGTTGTCTTGGGGGAGAACCTGAGAAACCTGGGTGCTGGTCACATCGTGGGGTAACTGGTCTCTTTGCTCCCATCTGGTGTTTGTGATATGGAAATGTCTGGTGTCTCTTACACCTGTTTAAGGTGTTGGCAGAACAGAGAACAAAATTAAGTTTAGGAAAAAAAAATTTAAGACTAGGGAATTGAGGAGGTGTATCTGACTTATTTAAGGTGGATCCTTTAATTCAGCTCTTTGGAATTCATAAGAATTTTTGGGGTTTGTGAAAACCTAAGTTTTAAATACTAGCATATTTCAGAATGACTGTGACATATTTTTTGCACAATGAAAAGTATTTTTAAGACTATGGAAGGCATCACAAGAGAGAGACTTGATAAGTTGTATTTGTCCTCACACCTTTACAACTTGTAGGTACATATCTTAATAACTTGCATTTATATTTTACTGAAATTTGGTGAGGTTGTCCTTTCAAACTGACAAGATCTCTCAGCTGTCAAACTGTATCAGAGATCTTTGAGAAGGATAAAATTTTACTTGGGGAGTTATTGATTAAAAAATGACAGAGAACTCACTTGGGTGGCGGCCATAGTTACTCCTAAGGGTCTTCCATGGTTGCTGAGGGTCATATTTGCCTTTTGCTGTTTAACACAGGGCCTGCCAGGCTTCAGAATATCCCATAGGCTAAGAAATCTGTAGGAAGACAAGGCTACCTTGACCTGAGCCGCCAGGCTGTCAATTCTGGTGATTCTCTCCACTGTCTGGAGATCTTCAGTTTAGATGAAAGGCAGTTTTGTCCAGTGGTCAGCACTTGGCGGTTGAAGTGAGGAGCAGATGGATGCTGTTTTGTGCCCATCTGTCTTCTGTCTTCTTTGGAGGAAGTAGGGTGGTGCTGCTAGGAGTCAAACTGTCTCTTTTTGTTATGAAAAGTTTTTAATAATTAAATATTTAAATGCCACATTCCCCAGATCTCTGAGCAGTTGAGGGCTGTTTATCAGGTATAGATAAGTTATAACTACAGTATAGAATCTGCCTGGAGATCTGGGTCCAAGCTTGACTGTACTGGCTCTCAACTTAGCAGGTAAGATTTATACTTGTAAAAGACAGAAAGAAGAAAAAACTGCTTGTAATAGAAGCTTAACAGTAGAACTGACAATAGTAGAGAACAGCTTCATATATTTTAAAGCAGGGTTTGATTAAATATAAAGTAGTTTTGTAAGAGACTTAAAAGTACATACCAGTTTAAAATATGAGACTTAATGTTTTGTAGTCTGGAATGAGATACAATGAATAGACAATTATAACATTTAACAGTAAACATAGGTGTATTTAAATTACATGTATACACACATACACACACACTCACAATGAACAGGAACTGGGCAAAGTGAATGCTCTTGGTGGGCCCTATCAAAGACATGCCACTGTGCAAAACACACATGTAACAGAATCAGCAAGAGGAATTTAGAGACAAAAACATAAGTAAATCAGGAAAGCAAGCAGGATATACCTCAGTAAAGATGACCAGACATGGTTATCTATCCTGGCCATCAGTTTAGGTGGTGGTAAAGTCACCTGACCTTAGTCAAAATGGCAGCAGTCATGTGTTGTATGGAAAAGCCACGTGTTTTTATTTGAGCTGCAGGGGTTTTAAATTTAATAACAAAAGAGACCAAGATGCATGATACACCCTGCCACTGAGCCACTGTGCCATAGGCCACAGCAGGGAGCAAAGGCTGCAGCTGAAAACTTGCAGATCTGGATAATATTGTCAGTTTCTTTGGGACTAGCAATAGCAGTGGCAGGGATAGTTTGAGGAAAAGTGGAGCCAGTGCGACACTGGCAGAGCATTTACAGGTAGGTGGCTAATAGTTTGAGGGTTTATATTCCATATGTGAAAATGTGAAAACCCGCTAAAACAATGAACAACCACTGCAAGGCCTGTAGAATGATGGGAAAACTCTATCAACCAATCACATCTAGTTAGGGTGTGGCTACCTGGGGTCGAGGTAGAAAAACTGGGAGGATGCAGGTGCCCGTTCTCTCTCTCTCTCTCTCTCTCTCTCTCTCTCTCTCTCTCTCTCTCTCTCTCTCTCTCTGTATGGTGCCCGCTGGACAGATAGGACGTCGGACCTCCCACTCTTGTAGCGTGAGTTTCCCCTTTTTAACCATTAAAATATAACTGTTCTTCTTGAGCTGGCTTGGTTATTTATCGTACTGACCTAATTCGCCAATACTTGGTGCCCGGTTCATGGGGCTTTTAGAGCCTCCTGCGGCTCTGGCCAGCTGCCACCAGCTGTGGCCACATTGCATTCATTTGGACATAGACTGTACCAGCTCCCCCTGGCCGCAACTGGCGCCACCACTCGCCCCCAACTCTCTGTGGTGTCCCCCGAGCCCTTGCTGCTCAGTGCAGGCATCCAGCCCAGCTCCGTCGCTGCCGCTGCGGACATAGACTGCCCCCTTGGCTTCCCTCAGCTCGGTGCCCCATGCCCGTGCCCCACTGCGCACTTCCCCCACTCTGCACTTTGTTCATTTGGACTTAGACTGGCCAGTTTGCACCCAACTCCAAGCCCCATAGACATGTCTCTGCACACTCCCCATCCTGTGCTCGGCGCTGCTGTGCAAGCCTCATAGCCACAGCATCACTGCTCACTCCCCTCTCGGCTTCTCCCCCATGCTGCTCATGCTGCAGGCTTTGGGTCCCTACATAGCCGCCGCGCCGCACCTATTGAACAGCCAAAGACATTCACAGAGCACACGGTCTGTGGTTAAAAATAATAATAATAACTTCTTGATTTGAGTATTTTTCAGTGTTTCCTTTAAATTCAGCCATCTAAAACCAAGCATGTGGATGCAGGTGCACCCCGCCACCTACTGGTAGGCAACAGTTATTGCACCTACTTCAGCTGATTGAACCACAGGTAAGATTTATTACTTTGAATTTAAAAAAGGGCAATATGTCAGACAATCTAACCCTCCAAGGTTTCCATAGCTTTTTCACTTACACCATGCATGTGTGAGGTCTTACAAGACACACATGAAGTCCCTCCTACATGGCTATTTCTAGGATTCACCTTTTTTCTTGTATTCTGTAATTTTTTTCATAAAAATATGGTTTGACAATAGGAAAATGATGCAGTCTTTACAGACTGAATCTGGGCTTCTTAGAAAAGAAGTTGGAAATGTAAGGGAGGACACGACCATCTGAACTAACAATTTTCAGTCTGCTGAGGTACTTTTACATACAATACAGACTGATACCAAACTCTTCAAGAAAGAGATTGCAGATCTCATGGAAGATACTAGGACTTTGTTTAATACGACTCGGTCAACTGAGCTATTTTTAGAAAAGGTACAGTCTAATAGTAATTCATTTAAGGAGAGATTCAGCACACTGGAGAAGGAAACGGCTGATTTGGCACATAAAACCCAATCCATGACAGTGGGTGCTGAAACATTATTTGAGAGGATTCACACTGTTGAATGTATTAATTGAACTTTGTCGAAGGGGTATGACTGATTGACTGATAGAATGTCTCTGCAAGAAGGTAATATACATGCCATGAAGATTATGTTCAAGGATGAGATATTATCTCTAATGGACAGACTTCATACCTTAGAATCCTCAATGAGGGCATTAGAACAGAATACTGGACAGGAGATCCAGACCTTGCAGAAGGTAATGGTAAACAGATTTGAAATGATTGAGAAAATTATCGACTTTGATGACCAGGAGCAAAAGGTAAGAAGGCAAAATTTAACTTCGTCAGTGTGTAAAACTAGCTGGGATAGTTTCCCCAGAGTTCTACCTGCCTTTCCAGTAATAACATCAGAAAAAGTAGCTGGCTCCAAATACCCTAAGGTTATCAAGGAATATACATGGGAGCCTGTACGTATGAGTGATTTAAAAGAAATTAAACAAGCAATTGTGACTTACGGACTACATTTGTCCTTTGTTAGAGAGATGGTCAAAACCTGGGCTTTCAGTAACAAAGCCACACCTCACGATTGGGCTTAGTTAATCTCAGCTAATCTAGAAAGTGGGCCGAAATTGCACTGGAGATGCCTTCCTAAAGAGGAAGCAAGAATTTTAGAGCAACAAGAAAGACTGAAAGGAACTGAGATTTCCCTAGATCAAATTCTAGGTGACGGATTTTACTCTGATCCTCAGGACCAAGCTCTTTATGATGAACACACCCTGTCCGAATGTGTCACAGCAGCTTTAAAGGCTTGTGACAGGGTTCAGGAACCAGGACAGAGAGTGGAATCATATCTTAGGGTTAAACAGGGTCAGAGAGAAACCTTTAGTGACTTTTTGCAAAGACTAACTAGGGCTGTACAAATAGGAATAACTGACCCATAAGCTAGATGTATAATAATTGAATCTTTGGCTTACGAGAATGTCAACATAGAGTGCAAAAGGATCCTAGAGCCTTTAAAGATCAGATCAGCAGCCTTAGATGAATGGGTCTTGCATACAATGAATGTTGAGACATTTGACTATGGTACTGAAGCGTGGGTAGGAGAACCAATTTCCAATGGTAAGAGAAGACATCAAAATACCAAGTGTTTTAATTGTGGTAGAATGGGACATATGAGAAGGGATTGTAGACAATGGATTTCCATGAATAATGCCTCTTCTGGGAATAACAGGAACAGGATAACTCAGCCTTCAGGTTTATGTAGGAGGTGTGGCAAAGGCTGACATTGGACAAATGAATATAGGTCAACAAGAGATAGACAAGGCAACCTGATACCATCGGGAAACGCCATGGGCAGCCTCTCACAGGCCCCCATGACGAATGTGGTCCAGTCATTCCCAGTTACTGTGGAGAATGTGACTCATCAGAAAAATTAGAAGGTCCCATGCCTGCTGTCAAAAGCAATGATGGTCTGAATGATGAGATAAATGTGGAGAATGAGTCAAGAAATCTGGTGGGACAGAGGAAACGTATATTCTGGCAGACTTCTATAAATGAACAAACACCAAAGCTAAAAGTGTGTATAAATGGCATTTTTATTGAAGGCTTATTAGGTACAGGTGAGGATTTAAATATCATTACTCCAGAATCTTGGCATCCGAATCGGCCTCTTCAGAAGGTAGATGTTCAGTTCATGGGAATTGGAACCCTATCTCGGGTAAGACAAAGCACGAGATGGGTTGAATGCATAGGGCCAGAAGGTCAAATAGGAAAACTAAGGCCATATGTAGCCAATATTGCAGTGAATTTATGGCCCACTGCGGCACCTAGTTTGCACTTACGGAATGGGAGACTATTGACCGGCCGCAGACCTTCACAGAGCACACGGTCTGTGATTCATACGAATTAACTCCTTGATTTGAGTATTTTGTAGCCCCATAGTCCACCTAAATTCAGATCTGAACCAAGCACATGAATTCAAGTGCACTGTGACACCTACTGGCAAGAAATGGTTACTGCACCTGCTTCAAACGCCACAGGTGAGTACAATGTCAGACAACCTGACCATCAGAGGTTTAGATAGCTTTTTCACTTACACCATGTATGAGGTCTTCCAAGACACATATGAAGCTCTCCCTACAGGGCCATTTCTAGGATTCACCTTTTTTCTTGTATTTTGTACCTTTTTTTGTAAAATTCTGCCTTGACAAGAATAGGATGATGCACTCTTTACAGGCTGAATCCAGGCTTCTTAGAAAAGAAATTGGAGATCTCAAAAAGAAAACGATCAGCTTAACTAACAATTTTCAGCCAGCTGACGTACTTTTAAACACAATTCAAACTGGTGCCAAGCTCCTTAAAGAAGAGGTCAGACACCTACAAGACAGTACAAACACTTTACATTCCAAAACTCAGTCAAATGAGCTGCTTTTAGAAATGGTCCAGACTGATACCCAACTTTTCAAAAAAGAGATTTTACATCTGAAAGAGGATGCTAGAATATTGCTTGACAGGATTCAGTCAACTGAGATTTATTTGGAAAAGGTACAGTCTGATAATAATTCATTTAAGGAGAGATTTAACATTCTGGAGGAGAAAACAACTGACTTAACATTTACTAATGATTAATTTAAGGAGAGATTTAACATTCTGGAGGATAAAACAGCTGACTTAACACTTACTAATAATTCATTTAAAGAGAGATTCAGCACTCTGGAGAAGGAAACAGGTAATTTGAAACATATGACTCAGTCCATGACACTGGGTGCGCAAACGTTATTTGAGAGGATTTGCATGGTTGAATGTATTAATCAGACTCTGTCAAAGGGGTATGACAGATTGACTGCTATAATTTCTCTGCAAGAAGGTAATATGCTTTCAATGAAGATTATGTTCAAGGATGAGACATTATCTCTAATGGACAGACTTCATGCCTTAGAGTCCTCAATGAGGGCATTAGAGCACAATACTGGACAGGAGATCCAGACCTTGCAAAGGCAGTGATATACAGATTTGAAAGGATTGAGGAAATTCTTGATTTTGATGACCAGGAGCAAAAGGTAGGGAGGCAAAATTTAACTCCCTCAATGCATAAGACTCTCTGGGATAGCTTCCCCAGAGTTCTGTTTTCCCAGTAATAACATCAGAAAAGGTAGCCGGCTCCAAATACCCTAAGGTTGTCAAGGAATGCACATGGGAGCCCGTGTGTATGAGTGATTTGAAGGAAATTAAACAAGCAATTGTGACATACGGACTACATTCCTCCTTTGTTAAAGAGATGGTCCAAACCTGGGCTTTCAGTAACAAAGCCATGCCTTATGATTGGGCTCAGTTAATCTCAGCTGTCCTAGAAAGTGGGCCACAATTGCACTGGAGATGCCTCTTTAAAGAGGAAGCGAAAGTTTTACAGCAACAGGAAAGAGCAAAAGGAACTGAGATTTCCCTAGATCAAATTCTAGGTGATGGACTCTACTCTGATCTTCAGGACAAGGTCTTTATGATGAACACACCCTGTCCGAATGAAACACAGCAGCTTTAAAGGCTTGGGACAGAGTTCAGGAACCAGGGTAGAGAGTGGAATCATATCTTAGGATAAACAGGGTCAGAGAGAAACCTTTAGTGACTTCATACACAGACTAACTAGGGCTGTACAATTAGGGATAACTGACCCAGAAGCTAGATGTATAATAATTGAAGCTTATAAAAGGTAAACTGAGACTTCGTCAACTAGCAGGCATAGATCCAGCAGAAATTATAGTGCCTTTCACTGCTGATGAGATAAGAAAGTTATGGGAAGACAATGAACCATGGCAAAGAGCTTGTGCTAATTTTTTGGGAGAAATTAATAGTAACTATCCCAAAAGCGATAGGCTTAACCTTATAAAGAGAACTTCTTGGATTCTTCCTCAAATTGTATATGATGCTCCAATTTCTGGAGCCCGCACATTTTATACTGATGCTAATAAATCAGGGAAGGCAGGTTACAAATCGGACGAATTGAGTAAGATGGAAAAAAGCCCTTATAATTCTGTCCAGAAGGCAGAATTATATGCCATTCTCATGGTGCTGAGAGATTTTAAAGAACCTCTTAATATAGTTACTGACTTGCAATATGCAGAAAGAGTTATCTTACATATTGAAAC